>APFE030378517.1:6903-57203 GCA_000404065.3 Pinus taeda | reverse complement strand
ATTAATCATCTATTTGAGGTGCCTCCTAATTTTTATAGACACACAGAGGCAGATGAGACAGTGGTGAAGATGAGAAGACATCAGTTACCCCCGGCTGATTGGTGGCAAGCAATGTTGGAAATTTTGCCTAGATAATTCCACTTTGCTTGTTTGCCTTTTTTGATACAGGTCAGCAGACAGGTTAGCAGAATAGGTCAGCAGAACAAGTCAGCAGAACAGGTCAGCATACAGGTACAGCAAGCAGCATACAGGTGACTCAGCAATCCACTCCAATATCAAGCCAAAATTAACGCAGCATTTAAAGCACTGCTACCGCCTATTTTTCACAGCCAAAAGTCAAATCTGTCTGACAAAGGAATGTCGGCTATCTCAACATTTAAAGTTACATTTATGTGTCATTTACTTTTTGTAAGAGAGTTGGTGGTGCAATTTATTGCACCATAACTCTCCACCTAAGATATTTTATACCCTATTTTTGTATATATATCCCCTCAAATAACGCATTGAGGGTCGGTTGTAATAGAATTCTTCCTGAAGAGCTCTGATGTATACTGAAGACTTTTTTATAATAAAATTGCTAATGGAGATTGCTGGTGTCAATGCTGTTTAAGATGGATATGTAAAGCTCTGTGTTGTTGCAGAATTCCTGTGTCATTTGCTGAATCAATAAGTTTCTCTTAACTATGTATGTGTTTCCTGTTATTCCATAATTTCATGTTTTCATAATCTTGGTAAATAGAGAAAAAGAATAGCCTAGGATTTGGTCTGAAAACTCTATGCTCAATCTCTATTTCTAAATATGTTTTCTGCTGGATTAGCCATAGATATGAATTCTTAATTGCTCATATTTAAACTTATCCTAAACATGGTGAATACTGTTTAAGAATTATTAACTGCTCTTAAGCATTACTTTCATGTTTTCTTCATTAGCATAGTGGAAGATTCTTAATTGCCTTTCACTTACTAATTTTCCACTCTTCACCAACAAATCTGATATATTGTTTTAACACATGCCTAACTTGCTCTGCAGCAACACTTTGTCTCCACACATCCATTTCCTAGAGCACTAATATCTCAACTCCATTGCCCAATGGAACAAACTGTCCTGTAAGTCTATATTTCAGTTCTAAAGGAAATCATCAACCCACCAAAATCAAACAAACAGTGCATCATAATCATAACTAGTCTAAACACTCATCAAACAAAGCTAAAACTATAAAGAGAGAGCCCTCTCTGGTTACAGGTAGACTAGGACCTGTAGCTACAAGATTGGTTAGTGGTTACCTCGGCAGCTATTCCCTTGGGAGTCAAAGGGAACAACCTGAGTGTTAACAGATACTAGAAGATAAGATCTCAGGTAATAGTGAAAAGTTCGGCACAACCCCTAGTTAGGGCTTTGCAAAGGCAAGGTACCAGGACATGAGGAACGGAAGGTGCACAAAGCCACCTATGCGCAAGAACAAACAAAGGACCATTCAAACCTCTCAGACATCTCAAGCTTGTAGAAACCTGGTTATATCACCCTCCCATACTACTTCGAGTGAGACCTCAGTCCGTGCTCTATGGACTATTGCAGAAAGGGTCAGTAGTACATGGATTTGTTTTGCACATTAACTCTGAACCTAGGTCAGGCCCCAACAAGCCAACAAATGGTTCCATTGTTGGGACTAGGATCTGCATAGAGATGTTTGATGTTGTATCACTGGAATCCAAAGAAGAAAGGAATTGAAGAGTGGTTGGACACAAAGATTCATGAGTTTGCAGCGCAGGAAAATAGGAATACACGATTATCAAAGGAAGAGTGGTTATATTGCTACTCGTATACAAAGATCCATGAAATTTTATTTGCATCCTTCCCTACTGAGTTGTATGAGTGGATCGCGAGGCTAGCAGATATTCAAGGAAGGTGTAAACTCAACAAACCTATTATGTGGACTCCAAAATTGGTGCAGAGATTGAAAGCATTAGAACATTAGATCACACATGCTATCGATCACTGGCTCGATTGAATCATAGGAGGATTCATCATTGAAATTCTGATAGATACTTCAATTATTTATAGCGAGGTAGAATGACGCTTCCTCAAGGGACTGCAAGGTAAGTACATTAAATATTTAAACACTTGGATTAAAATTCTAGTGTGTGAAAAGCGGGTTATGCAAATAAATTGCTATTTGGGGCTATAAGAAGTGGGAGAATCTACAGAAACAAAGGTAGCATAGAAGTAGACACTAGCCCCTTGACATCACCTCTGTGAGGAGGCGAAAAAGAGCTCGTGAAGGTCTCTCCAAGAAGTCTGATCAATCTAATAAGGTAGAGAATTCCACGCATACCACCCTTACCCGCATCACACATTGACCTAGTACATTAAGCATTCCAATGACAATCCAAATGTGGGGATAGTGGATATCTAAGTTGCAGTAAACAAGGAATTTAGCAAGCCAAAATCGGAGGTACATTAGATCATTGGATTCAAGCAAATCACAATGCTACTAGGTGGAACCCCATAGGAGTTGGATCAAAGACTAAAGTGCATAATTCACGAAGCAAACATGACCTTAACAGATGGGAAACACCACGAATGGTTTGTAGCCTCATTAACACTACATCTATGGAATGCATTGTCATAACAAAGACTAACCACTAAGGCTGAGGCTTTGGAGGTTGCAATGAGATTGAATGAGACTCTGATACAAGATACTAACATGGGAGTTCAGCAGATTCATGCGCAGCTGAAAAACTTGCGTCTGGAGATGTAGAGTTTGAAACAAGACATGACAACCCACCCAAAGATGTACGATGAGTTGTGGTGCAGAAAATGCAAGGGCCAGGGGCATGACAAGGACCACTATCTAGTGCTCATGAATTACCTTGTGGAAGGAGGGCCAATGCCACTAAGGAAGGAGACACAAGCAAGACCAAGTGCATCACCTGCATTATGGTGCACGATTTGTCAGATAGGAGGAAAGCATGCTACATATAACTGCCATCTATTACAGAAGTATATGCAAAACTCCTAGCAATTATTCTGTAATTTCTACAGGTCAGTAGGACATGGTGAGCGCACCTGTAGAAGTTATGAGCTGATGATGGATCAAACTCCCACCTATAGAGTTCAGGCTAAAACACGACCCCTAGATCAAAATGTAGGAATGGTGCCTACTAGATTTCAGGGGCATGGATGAGGTCAAGGTGGAATGGGACTAGGAAGAGGTTGAGGATAACTGATATATTACAATTGCGGAGGGCTAGGACATTATGCCCGCAATTTTATGAATCCAACGTGGCCATCATGCTTGTATTGTACATTGTTTCGTCATGAGACAAAGGATTGTCCAACACTGATAGTGAGGTTGTGCGATAAAGGAGCACTCCAACCTCCCTCGAATCATAACCTCCAAATGATGAGGTCTGAGCCATGAGAGGAAGACCCTAATGTAAATATCTTTCTCTGGAGTGGTATTACGATAGGGGATGACAAAGGCAAGCAGACTGAAGAAAGTACCAAGGCTCATAAGGCTCCGACGAAGGAACTAGAATTTGATTTGGAGCGCGCTAAGGACATGTTCATGGAAGCTAAGAGGAGCTTTGCAAATGCCTCCACTTCAAGAAGTGAATATAGACTAGAGTTGGAAATGGACCCATCAATTCTCACTATGTTCTTAGAGACATGCATGAAGTTGTTGCGCGATAGCAAGGCTATAAAGGGGCTATAAGAACTCATAACTAGATGCGCTAGTACTGCGCCAAGAGAACTACACGTAGTTGGTAAGTTCGAGAACCACATGACGCAAACAGGAAGGGATATGTGATTGATCGTGTAGATCGGGGAATATGAGATGGATCAAGTGATTCTAGATCTAGGATAAGATGTGAATGTGATGCCAAAACAGACATGGGAGTGCATGGGCAGGCCTGCATTACAATGGTCTCCTATCTAACTATGAATGGAAAACCAAAAAAAGATCCTACCTATGGCAGACTGTAGGGAATCACAGTAGATACCGAAGGAACAAGCGTGCTAGAAGATTTTGAGGTGATAGAGATTGTTGATGACAACCATCCGACCACGTGCTATTAGGAATAGATTGAGCCACTGACATGAATGGAGTAATAAATCGAAAGAAGCGCAAGATTATCTTTGAGAAAAATTCACTACACGTAGTGGTACCTTTAGACCCTATAGAAGAATCATGCTACATAGAGCCAGAGCACGACTATGATAGTGATGATGAATTGGAATGTATCTATAAGATAACTATGTGTGAGAAAGACTGGGTAAATCCAACCACGGATGGTCAAATCTCATGGGATCAGGAAAGCTCTTGTACATCAGATTCTGATGAAGAGATAGAACAATGGCAGAACTCATTACACGAGGTAACCACGCTCAACTGTAACATGATGAAAAGGTCACTGCACTGCGTAGCAATAGAGGTAATAGATCTACCTATATATGATGAGTTGAGCAAGGTGGATGATTTCCTGAATAGATTTGAAATGGAAATATCGGAATAGTAATGTTTCAACGCTCTAAAATGGGTAATGCAAGCTACGCCCGTAAGATGGTGGGGTACAAACCAGCAAAGTTTTGAAGACTGGCGCGACTACTGAAGGATGATGTGCCTATGAATGGGGAAGTCTCAGATTTGGTTAAAAGACAAGGTGCATCCACGGATATACACATGGAAGCCTTTAACCAAGTATGTGAAGCAATGAAAAAGGTCCACAATACAAAGCAGATTGAGTGAGACTTGCAAGTACTAGTGGTTCTATGGGATTATAAGATCACATGCAAGCACCTCACCCCATAGGCACCCCCAAGGCTCGAGTATCGAGGAACCACTCTAAATCCTATAATACAGGGAAATGTTGGACAATGCATATTAGCACTGGTAGATACAGTGGTTTGCAAAACCTTAGAACAAGAAATCCAACTAGGAAACTCTAGGCTCAAGGAACTTGAAAAAGAAAGGGTACGATTAAGAAACAAAAGCGCTTTGGTGGATGCGGAAGTCAAGAAGCTGGAGGATGGAATAAGGAAATATTTCCTCGATAGAAAGACCAAGATGATAAGATAGTGTGTGCATGATCACACCGACAAGTTTGAGGACTATTTCCATGGATTGATCAGTCTGATGCCTTGGCTTGGACTGAATACTACTAAGCAAGGTAACTAGGGTGGTGCACTACTAATGATAAGGTACACAACACTGCCAGTAATGAAGAAAGTTGGGTATTTTCCAGGGAGAATGATGGATGACAAAAGGAAATCATACCCGGGTGGAATGTCCACCTGACTAGCTGAGAAAAGTACAGTCTTAGCACTCTAGGCAGTTGAAAGGAAGTGCTTGACTATAAACTATTCTGCCCAGGAGCTATGCGATGTTGGAGCTGCGTGTAGAAGTGAAGAGTCACAAGGTTTGTGACCATGCATAGGTTGACCAGAAAGTGACTGTTGAAGTCACTAATCATGATGGGATGCTTGACTTGAGACCAAATGGAGTCAGTGGAAGGAATTTAAGACGCAATTTATGGGCAAGATTTGGAACAAACTGCTGCCAAGGGAGCATTAATGAACTGAATTTGGGGGAATAGTCAAATTCAAAAAGTGCTATAAAGTACAAAGGGTTGCCCAGAAAAAAACACTTGGTCATTTGCGAATTGAGACATTGAGTAGAGCCTTAATTATTGTGAGCCAAGCGTCGATTGAGCCCCTGAGTTCGAGAGTGCTAGATTCATGTACAAACATGATGGCAACAATTGCAAACGTTATGGACATAATAGGAATGACCACTGAAGAGGTTGTGCAGGCCCTGACTATGGGGAATGTCCTAGAATGCACCAGGATTGTGGCAGAAATCCCAAAATCACCACGCATGCCAAGACCCAAAAAGATCAAACAAGCAACGGTCCTTGTACGTGTGTCCCCGTGCAACCCGCTGGACACCAAGCTGATAATGGAGGACAAGGGGAAAGCCGTCACCATTGAAGTAGATGAAGAAGAAGAAAACTTGGAGGACCTGCTCATCACAAAAGACGAGGATGAAGATGAGGATGAAGGCATGGAGCCAACTACTGAAGGTTAACTTGGACTGGTTATTTATTCTTTGTTCGACCCCGTTGTGATATCACCACAACATTCATACAGTCCATACAATCAACCATGTATCCCTTTGGAACTATCCCCTCAAACATCTTTGGTTGTTCATTGTTGCCTTTTCGCACCCATGAAACCCAAAGGAGAATTTCCAGTCTCCTCTCTGAGTCACTCAGAGGTTTCCACTCCACAAACTGTTGAAGAGGAAGAAGATCAATTTCCTCTTGAAATTTTCCCCTACATGGGAAGCATTGCCATCAGTGTTTATTAGGACTTACCTCCTGATTATTTGACTTTGGCACAGTTGGTCTCAAGTACATCTAGTGCCTCTTCACTTTATCATAATCTTGTTTGGGCATCTAGCACTATGCCTATTAGAGGTCTGTTCATTCGAAACCTGATCCCCCAACGGATGAAGATTTTTGCAGTTACTTCAGTCCTGGTGCAACCCACCATTCCAAATCCTCTGATCTCACATGTCCAAGTCACCTGTCTAGTACAAGCAATGGTCTTGAGTCTTGATTTTGTCAATCCTTCAATCCCTCCATTAAGTATATAGGTTGTGCCACCACCTGGGGGGTAGAATCTAAATGTCTCTATGGTGTTGGGCACAACTAATGTGAGTAGCTCATAGGATCACATGAATGGGGTGAAGTAGCCTTCTGCTAGTGCTATTTAAAGCTATGCTGGTCTTGCTATATCAAGCAATGTCTAGTACCAATAGGTCCAAAATCCAGTTGGTCCATTTGGGTCAAGCAATTTCTAGTATCAACAACCTTATGAGGCTCAGGTTCAGTACCAAACTCTGTATGTTCCATATGGTTCACAAGGAATGGTAAATCCACCTTACCTCCTTCATCCTAGAAATTATGTTCAGCCTGGTCCAACCACCATTCCCGACGGCTATGGCAAGATACAACTCAAAACATTTCAAGGTTTCAATCTTGGAACTGTCCAAGTACCGGTGCAACAGTAAGTACAACCTCTACAGAAATAAGGGAAACCTTCATTGGAGCAAGGGCCATCCATGTAGGATAAGGTGATGATGATGCAGTAGCAAGGACCACTGCAAAAATCGCAAGCCCTCACAGTAGTTGTAGCAAACCATGTAGCTGAAAATGCAATACGTTCAGAAAGCCTTCCAACCTATGTATTCACAAGGCCAGCCTTTGTAGCTGCAGGGATAGCTTTTGCAACCATAAGGTTAGCCCTCCCAGAAGCGAGGCCAATGCACGTAGTAGAAACCCTTATATACATATCAATAGGGGAAACATTTTAAAGGAGAAGGTGAGGGTCAAGTCGTGCAGCAATAAGCCCAAAATCCTCATGTCTAAGGGCAACATGTTCAAAATCCTTTTGTCCAAGGACAACAGGTCCAAAATCCTTATGTCCAAGGGAAATAGGTTCAAAATCCTTTTTTCCAAGGACATCAAATCCAAAATCCTTATGTCCAGGGCCAATAGGTTCAAAACTTGTATGTCCATGGAGAGTAGGTGTAAAACCCATATGTCTAAGGTCAACAGGCTCAACAATGTTTTAACCTGTATGTTGCTTATCAACAACCTATGGCTGGACAATCTCAAGGCCTTCAAGGTCATAATTCTCCCTACGGGCAAGGTAACCTACAATGGGGGGAAAATCAAATGCCCTATGGACAAAACCCTCCACTATGGGGACAAAATCCTTACTGGCAGGGATGGGATCCTCTGGTTGGACCCACTTATCGACCTTCAATGCCTTTCAATACTCAATTGTCATTCTCGGCTACGCTAGGGTTTCCAAATGTCTCTTGACTTAGGAATGATCAAATTCTTCATTCGCCATACTAGCCTCCGATCCCATCCATGATCCCAAGAAATTGTCTAAAGTTCGATGGGAAAGCGAAACAAGATCCTCAAGCCCATCTGATGACATATCACCTTCGGTGCTCTTTGAATTCCTACGTTGAAGATTTTGTTCGTCTACATCTTTTCCGATGAACTCTTGTAGGTGTTGCAACCGAGTGATACATTGAGCTTCCTTGAAGTACTTATTATGACATCAACTCTTTAGCCATGGATTTCCTCACGCATTTCCAATTCCCAGTTTGCTATGAAACCGACACCAATTTTCTTACATCGCTCAACAAACATATGACAACCCACATCTCTGATCACATCCATGAATGGAGGCGTAGGTGTCACCTAATAAAATTTGAGATTTTTGATTAGTTATTGACTGAATGGTTCACAAAATCATTCGTTGCTCCAATTTCTCGCAATATCGTTATGGGTGGTTGCATCACGGATGAGCAAACCATTTCTTGTGCCTAGTACTTAGATATCGTTTACTCTCAGTTTGGAACTTTGTATGAGTTATTACCCAATGCTCTGAGGCCATCATCCAATTCAACAACATCAAAGTCACAGGCTACACCTCCTATTGATGCAGTAATTAGTTTAGTGTACGAGGCTGCAAAATCTTCTTCCAAATAGAAGTTGGCCTCAAACAATGCTTCCAATAGTCCCTCTCAGAATCCACTTGGAATTGGTAAAACCTCAGAGGTCCACGTTGTTCAGTATACCACAAAAGAAAAATCCTCAAAAGATAAGAAGAAAGGCAAAGGCAAGGGTAAATTCGATGCCCCAAAACAAGGTCCTCCTGAGTCGTCTATTGGCGATGCTTCCCAATAGAAGCCTAAGTATCCATGCCTCATTTGTGAGGAAGATCATTATACAAAGGATTTTCCCAAATGATCCGAAGTCAGTCGGTTGCTCAAAGGGACCCTAGTTGTCCTGAAAGAGCCCTCTCGATCCCAGCAGACCCAAATGGTAGGCTAGCTTGAGTCATCTGCTTCCTCTGCTTCACAAGTGTTCGTGATGAGTACATTGATTAATGTGGCTACCAGAACAAAATATTATCAAACTCTGACAACAGGGAAAGAAAAAGATGGTGCCCCTTCTTCTTCTACCCTATCAAGTTCTGGTCCTCTCCATATAGAGCGACCTAATCCTGATTCTGCCATTTGACCACCTTCTCTAGGTGTGCTACAAAAGTCCTCATACAATCCAAATGCTCAAGCCGATCAACATTATAACATTGTTGGCTCAAGCGTAATCAACTATGTCTACTATCGAGGTCCTTCAAAGTTATCCTTCTCAGTGGAAATCATTACTGTCAGCTATTGGGGGTACTGACCCTATTGACTCTAATATTATTTGTTTTGACTTGGAAAACCATGTTCCATGTTTTCCTCATCAAATTACCTTGCTCATTTAGGTCATCATTCATGAGAAAACCATTCATAGGACTGCATCGATGAAGGTGCTTCCACTTGCATCATGTTTGTTGCTTCTTGGAAGTCAATTGGTTCTCCTACGTTGAACCAGTCCCCTAACACTTTGGAATCTTTTGACAGGCGCGATTCACGACCATTCAGTGTCTTACCTGACCTTGTCATTACTTTGGAGGGCAATACAGTGCACGTCAATGTAGAGATTGTTGACGCTAATCTCAATTATAATATTCTACTCAGATAGAGTTGGACCCATGTCCTGCATGTTGTAGCCTCCTCCTTGTTCCACATGATTCATTTTCCCCATCAGGGGAATATAGTCACCATTGACCAATTGTCCTTATTTTCCTCTTCCTCCTCGGATGGCAATGTTCCATATGTCAAGTACATTGGTGCTCCTTATGAGAGTGTGGGGGCAACACCTCTTTAATGATCCTGCTCTAATGGATATCTTTCTACTCCCGCCTCCTGATGTTGCCTTTTTCAACATGATCTTAGTCAAGTCTGATCCTTGGGTCATTCATTCACAAGATCTTGTTGATACATGGGGCGAGGTTATGTCATTTAGTCTCACCAAAACTAATTATGTGGAAATTGTTCCGGCTTCACCTTCAGTATCGTCTAATCATCTTGTTTTGATAACATCTCTTGATGCATTTTCTCATTCCCCATGGCTTGGTTTGGCCCGGTGGTCATGTCTATGTGTCTTGAGGAGTTTTCTCCTCCACTGCGTATTGACATGTCAATTTCTCTTAATGTTTTCAAGATCTTTCAGCTGACAGTACCTTTATCTCTTCATGGATTCAAGTATTTTATCCCTCCCCAAGTTTTTACCGATTGCCAATTATTTCAATGGGGTTGTCATTTGACTCATAACACTCCCTCACCTAGGGGGCATGGGGGCACAACCTTATATGAGTTCTACTCTATTATTAGGCTAGGTTGAGGCTTAATCATCATGTCAATGGTAAAACTTCGGTGGTCATTTGCGTTGATTGATTACCCACATCTAAGCATGGAATCTCTCACAAGGTAGTACTATGATTATGTAATCTTGCATGGTTACTTTTGTACAATAAGTGTCTCATTCATTTTTGTGCAGTCTGGTTTGGTGTCTTGTTTTAGAACCAGCTTTCCTACTTATTATGTTTTTTCCTACTTTGCAGATGTTAGTGTCTTCTCACATTGGGTTCGCTAATGGTGCTTGCCGAGGTACCTGGAATCTATCATCCACGAAATGGGCCATTTATGACCCCCATGGTGAGTTGATTGATATTCAATGTATTTTACTTGGTCTAACAACTAATAACATCGCTGATAATAGCACAGTTATTGAATTTTTGTCAGAAGCTATCACTCTTGGCATCTGGGATCTAGTTGTCAACCTTGATTCATAGCTTATCATTCTTCAAATCAACAAGAAATATTCCATCAAAAACCCTTAGATATTAATAATGTATCTACGTATTTGGCTATTGGAGAAAAAATTTGATTACATTACATATCATCATATTCCTACACATATGAATACATTGATAGATGCATTAGCTAATTATGTGTTGGATAGACATTTCTGAAACATGTAAAAATAAAAAACAAATCATTTGTATCATAGTAAGAAGGAAAATATCGCATATAGAATATATGTGTGTGTGTGTGTGTGTGTGTGTGTGTGTGTGTGTGTGTGTGTGTCAATAATGTTTGTCATACATCAAAACCCCAAAAAATGATATGTGTGTTGAAAAACATCCATGGCTCACAAGCCTTATATATCCATGGACTGCAGGCCTCAAAAAATGTGGAATGTTAGGCCTATGCACTAATTAGCATGATGTTGATGGTAGCACGTAACTTCTCGGACTACAACAGTTAGAAGTCCATGGATCTAGTCTGATACTCCCACTATGTGCCTCTGGTACTAGCGTGGAATATCACCCACTCGGTCATACTATGGGATATGATGGGTCAATCCCTCAAGGTTCCGCACGATCTCTTCCTCATTATCACTTCCTTCCTGATAAGGAGCGACATCAAACTAACGAGAAATATGCTTGGCAATCAGGGACATACCGACAGGGTGTTCTGGTCCAACATCTGCATTCATAAAGTTGGAATGTCATGAATACATATATTTAAAACCAATAAAAAACATCAAAACATCAAAACATAAAAAAAAAAAATTACCTTTATCATCAAATTCCTCCCCCTCCATGAGTGGCATATCTGGATCCCTGCGGAAGTCGGTACCACTATAAGGCCAATTCTCCACTACGATCAATTGTCGTCGTAGCCATGAGAAGAAGGTGGGGTTATAGGACATCTGTTGGACCCCCATAACCCTGGGCATCAACACACTCCAATGGACCATCTATGGGTCTCGTGGCATTGGCAAATCCACCTCAATCAACTGGTATTCGAACAGTAGAACCCGCTCTAGGAAGAAGGTCACTAGCACGAACCCAAAGAAAAACTGCTTTAGGTTTCCCACCTTAGCTTTTGCTAGCTCACGCTTCATTTTCATTTTCATAGATTCTACCCAATTAAAAATAGTGGGTGATGTGCACTCAATAACATACAAAAACTTTTACTCGTTAGTCTCATGTGGTGCTTAGGACCCTTCCACTTCGTTGATGGTCAAAATTAACTCTCTCAACATAAGATCCTGTATAGTTGCGATCTCGATCTTGCCAGTTTTCGATTTGAGAGCTTTTGGGAAATTTTCGGTAAGTAACATGGACACGCTTTCCCCAATCGGCCTCAACCCATATAGCTTGACTAGTTCCCCTCTCTGATACAATCCTATGATAAAATAAATGTGTAAAGTCTCCATCTCCAACTCTAGCTCTTGGTCACCCAAAGACTAATCAGGGATTGTAGCAACTTAGGTTGAGCCCGCATCCTTGGTGTGAGAAAGAACTTGAGGAGCCCATAGTTCATTAAAGCCTCCAAGCAATTTGGATCAACTATTTCTTGAGTATCGATATCCTCATTCTCTCGTTCTTTCCAATCCACCATTTTTAACAATTTTCTTCCTACAAAAACCATTTAATCAGGTCAATGGTCATATTTTGATGGAGAAATTTGGATTCAAGTGGTCACATTGAGCAAAAAAAATTTTTTTTTTTTTTTTCTCACAACGCTGCCATAACTATTTTAAAAAGAGTGGCACCAATAATGTGATTGGTTGTTTTCTTAACGCCCGATTGGTGTGGATCCATGTGTGGAAATCGCGTCGACTGATGGAAAATTATTTTTGCCAAATCCTTCCCATGAAATCCAAAAAGTGGATAAAAATAGGTAAAAATAGTATGAAAATAGAGCTTAAGGTCTTAGCTCTTACCTGTAGCTAACGGCTTGGCAGATTACCTCCCTGATCTCACACAATCTGCTCCAGAAAATTTTGGGAAGAAAAGGGTAAAAAGCTCTTCACACAATGGTAAAATGCTAAATGGTAAAAATTAATTAGTTTTTCCCCTTTGTATTCATTTTTCATGAAAATATTAGGGTTTTTAAAGTGTTTTTGACCTATTTTGCCTCAGAACTACATAATGCATTTACCTGTCATGTGAAGCGATAGGTGACAAGTTTTTGACGATGATACTCGAGTCCCATTTAAGCTCTTTTCTTGGTTCGTAAAACTCAAATGAAAATATCACCAAGGTTCTCTCAAGTATCATTTTATACCTTTTCGGGCTTGAGAGACACAAATGTATGAAAAGGGACCATGTGGATTTTTCTTTTCCGCGTCTTTTTCAAGCTCTCTAAACATGAAAAAGATATCAGGTTACACCTTTGTCAGAATCGTTAAAGCATTAAACGACATCAGATTCATCACCATGATGAACATGAGCTTCTCCTTCCTAGGTCTCATTAAAACTACTAGGTCAGATTCATCTAAAGGATGAACTTATAGTGCAAACACATGCTATCCCCTTCAACCTTGTGATAAAAAATAATTGGGGTACCTGCCAGAAATGGTGGGGGAAAATTGGAAATCCTATTAGTCGTTTCGGAAGCTCACTCTTGAACATGACACTTTCTGCTTCATGTCAAGTTGGGATATCCTCCTTTTCATCATTGACCTTCCTAGGTTGGGCCATTCAATTGACCATCCATTTGATCTCTGTCACGTCATCATGACCACTGATCCCATGGATCCGAACACTAGAAAACTCCAGAATTGTGTCACCGATATGTTCACGAGTTAGTCCCTCTGCAGTTACAGTTCCTCCTAATTCTCTGTACCATCTGAAATCATTTGCATACCTTTATCTCATTTCAATGATGTGGGATTCATCATGGCCCTCCTTTGACATGGTCACTCCCTGTTGACTTCAGTTTATTATCTAAGAAGCTAACTAAGAAATTCCCTTCTAGTACCTTAGAGCTTGCATGCTCTAATGGTAAGTTCTTCGCACTTGACTACAAGTTCATGTCATTGGCTTTCGATCAAGTGATTTGATGGGTTTTTGACATCAGATCCTTTATTCACATTCTGTGAACTGTGTTACCAGTACCTTGAGAGCCATTGTCATTATTGGTGGTTTCTCCCACACTTGTTCACGTTTCACATCATTGATCGGTACACAAGAGACTTCGTAGCATGTTCAACTTCAACACATTCATTCGCATGTTAAGATTTGTACTTTGATCCGGTCATTTGTAGTGCAAGACCCTGGGCTAAGATTAGACAAGTTTAGGTTGTGAGGCGATGTGACCTAGTCATGTTGATATACATGTCTCCTTGAGATGGATGGCTGCGACCATACCATGAGTTGTTATATGGGATCCTTCTCATTATTGAATGGTTGTGACCATAACTTGGTTTCATTATGATCCTTTCTGTTGGATGGTTGTGCCCATACCTTGGATCCATGATCATTCCCTTGATGGCCGTGTCCATGCCATGATTCATGTATAATTAGTCAGAGTATTTAGTGATGTATGTGTATCTATGCTTGCTTGTAGGTTTTCCGATGATGGACTCAAGTTCCCCACTTCCACTTATAAAGCATTTAACCCCTCACTGTAGTTCGACATTCATGCTTTAGGGGGCATCTGTTACACAACATTTTTTCACTGTCCCTGTAATCCCCATCCATGATCTTAGAGTACCTCTACAGTGTACCCGACATTCTTTCCTATCATGAAGAAACTCCCATTGTGTCCCTCTTCATGAGCAGAGAAATTCCCTTTTGCATCATTTCCCAAAAATCTTCTGTTTATCCCAGTTTACAAGATCGGCGCTAATGACCCATGTCCTTCTCATGCTGATATCCAAGGATTACAACTATCCCTAACACCAACCGGATTGACTAAGCCCTTTCTCAGTCGCGCAAATCTTTTGGAAAATTTTTAAATATGGAGCTAAAGCTTCTAGCTCTAGACACTACATAAGAGATGTCTGGTAAATGGTTAGGCTGGATGGAGTCCAAGAGGTTAGTTTGGGCTCCTTTCCCATATTAGGATGGAACTAATCCAATACATAAGGACTTCTCCCATGAGAAGAGGAACCATATCCCATCCATCCAAGCTATAAAAGCCTCTCTTTACCAATCAAAAGCTAGTTTTTAGTTTGGAGTGAGAATAATCAGCAATACATCTATATTCTGAAGCTTTTGAGTGTATGTTTGAGGGAGAATAGTGTGCTTAGGTGTGATTTGAGACTAGAGGGAAAGGGGCCTTAAAACCTCTATTGTTGGGGCTATCCATGAAGTGCTAGTGGAAGTGTGGGAACCCGAATATGTCAGAGGAGACCAACAATGTCAAGGAAGCTGTTGTAATCTCTCTTTTATTTATATAAACGAAAATATCAATTGATTTCCTACATGAGATGTCATTTTACATATTTATGGCTTAATGTTACTTGACCTCTTAAGTAGGCTGAATACAATGTTGTATGTTATTACGTTTGTTTCTTGTTGTTGTTTTCTTTTCTTAGGTGTTCGAAGGAAGGAAAAGAAATATGGCTGGAGCGAGAAAGCACAATCATCACCAAGCGAAATATAATTATAAGAGTTATTCCCTCTTAATTGATTGTAGCTTAAGGAAATATTCCATAGATTGTCTGTTTGTGACTAGAACCGCTCTCTCAGGCTAGAGAAATTGTTTGTGTCTGCAGATAGAATTTACCTGCATCACAAGAGTTAGGATGCTAGATAACCAAGTAGTGATAGTTGCAAAAGGCCTCTTGTACTTTACCCAGCTTTTTCCAAGGGTCATGCATGGTTTCATGCTAAAATAACATACAAACAAAAAAAAGAAAACAAACAACAAAGCAAAGTAGAAGAAGAAGTATATGAAAAACAAAAGTGAGTAAGAAAACAAGCAAGTAAACAAGCAAGAAAACAAAGAAAGAAAGGAAACGAGCATTCAAGCAAGCAAACTGAAAGCAAACACTACTTTTAATGCAGCCACTGATGCATTGGTTGGCCCATGTTGGTGAAGGCTTGGTCTCTGAGTAACCCAATTGGGCGAACCAGGAAATGTGAAAGATACAATAGTGAAAATATACACACTCCGAGATTATAAGCATCCACTAAAAAATGATGAGTGAAAGTGCATGACATGCACTTTGTGGAGCTACCATGGTGCTATGATACACTATGTGCATGTGTCAAGTGTAAGCATTCTCTTAACTGTGACATGAAAGAAAATGTGAGAAAGGTAGACCACTTACATTGTGAATGTGTGCTTGTTGTGCAAGATTCCTCCAATGCATGAGACATGGCATTGTGTAGTTCAAGTGGAGGAAGCAAAATCTGGATGCTTGGTTGATCTTCAATACAAAGTAGAGAGTGATGAGGAGCCTTGAGTGTTTCAACAATTTCCTAACCAGAAGTGAAACCAACCTCAAGACAGCAAGGGCCTAACATAACCATCAGCTTGGGCTGAAGTGCCTCGACAGTCTACACGGTTTCGATTTTGTTGACAGATAGATCATTGTAGACCAGTGTCTTAGAGAGATTAACAATGATTGAATCAACATCATGATCAAATGAAGAAGTATAGAGATCACAACAAGCAAGATCAGAAAATTCAGGATGTTTGTCAACATCCTCATGATTTGATGAATCAGGTAGAGGGGTAGATGAGAAGAAAATATGTTCACCCTTTGGTTTTTCAGGAATGATAGAGGATAGATTGGATGTAATTTTCGAGGAAGATGTGTCCTCTCTGCACTATGATGATAGAATAATATCCGACGTGTCCTCTGAATGATTGGAAGTAGAAACATATAAAAATGGGTTTTCACAAGGGAAATCAGCAATGGAAGAATCATAAGGTATGTCAGGATAAAGTGGATGAGGTGCAGATGGAAGGGAGTCATCCTTCACCACGAGTTCTTCTTTAGATTCCTACACACACTCATCATGAATGATGGAGCAAGTTGGCTGCATAACACCAACTCCATCGACAAATTGATCCTCGTTCACAACAGGTGAGGAGTCTGGAATGGGAAAACACAAGATAGTCCAATCTGGAGGATCAATAGAACACAGGGATGGAGGTTGAAGAAACAAATCCACGTGACAACCAATAGGCTTGAAAACTAAATCTGTGCAGATATCAAGAGTAGGTGGGGTGGGAGGATTTGACAGTTCAATAGATGTGTGTGCATGATCTCCCATGTCACTCTGCGGTGGTGGAGCTATTTGAGGAGGTGAAAGCGGATAGTCACTTGTAACAACAGCTGTGCTTGCAAGTGATTGTGCAGCTTCATCACCGAAGTGTGTTGAGCGGTGTTGAGATATGCGAAGAAGATACTCAAATCTTCCATAAATAAATTCCCAATCAATTTCATCTTTGGGAAATCAACATGCAAGATTACAAAAGTGTGTGTAAAAGTGATCAATGGATTCATCATGTGCTTTTTGTAATTTTAGAATTTCTTGACCAAGTGCTTTATGGCTAAAGTGATTGAAAGCATGGTCTATCTCTGGGACCAAATTAGCAAGAGAATGAATAGGTTTTTCGAGTAGCATGGCATACTAGTGCATTGAGTGTCCTCGAAGCGTGTAAATGAACAATGCATAGCGCATTTATTCTTCAAAGATTCCATGTCTTTCTCTTGAGCCTACAATGCCAACTGTGTGCCTAACCAAGGCTACATGGCCTCCACCATCATATGTTTTACATGACAAGTCATTTGGGATTCTTTCTGAGAAAATGAACTCATTTCCATAAGACATCCACTCTATAAGAGAAACTCTGTATTTAGTCATGATAGATATGTAGATATTTAAAATAGATGTGAGGCCTTAGCCTGTCATCTGGCCCTCCTTTTAGCACCAAAATTTTGATGGTACTGGACCCACCAACATGTCTAGAAATCTCCTCAGTAAGAAGTCCCAATTAGACCTCAGACTATTTGGTGTAGGAGTCCTAGCATAGGGTGGTACAGTAATGCCTTGATCGCGATTTCAGAAAGAGGCAAGTAAGATGTCCCTATTGATAGAAAGTGTGTTACATATGCAGCAAGCCAAGGAACATGCATGAGAGGTTCTAACACACAGGGGTTGAGATGAGTGCACCCGTTGGAAACCTATGATATCATGGAGTTAAGAAGGGAACACACAAGCAAAGATGAATCACAACATGGAAGTCATGTTAGCTAGCAATCCAAAGTGATGCTTAAACAAACGACACACTTAAGAATGATTCATACATACATACATAGAAATAGCTACACATGGATATGTAAGAAAAAATACATATATCATTTAGAGTAAAAACATAGTTGAAATACAATACAACATATGCATGAAACGTGTTGGATCTTGTCATATTAATAAGTGTAAGTTCTAGTCATACAATACATCCATGTACAACCACTAGTTCTGACAACAGAATGCTACAGCAACAACTGCCTACCCATTCAAAGAGATGTACGAGCTCTGCATACTGGAGAAGCGAAGGTTCGTTACAATATTGTCCAAGCTCTCTCTAAGATAGTCCTATCAGAAGCTTGGTTCACCAAAAGCCTTTACAATAAGTTATGAGGTTCTATTTATAACAAAGTGTGGGGTGACCGTTGACATTCGCCTTTGTGATAGTTCATCTACCCTCATGACTCTTCATCTACTCTATGGCTGTTACATCCAACTATCGACACTTGAACTTCCAATTGACAAGACATTACATTACAATGCACATGTGCCCATGTGAGACAAAATGGCTTGAGCAAGCCATGCAAGACATCACTGACACTCATTCCTTTGTTATGAGACCAAATCTATGACATGATTGTGATGGTGAAGTTGGTGAGCTGATGCCAAGCTTGATCATCTATGATGGTGTGCATGTGCTCCATGGTGACATCTTGTTGAAGCAAACTCTTACCTCTGTTGCATCGTGGTGCATTGGTGTGGCTCCTCCATCCAACTCGTTTGCTAACAAGCACATGGTCTTCTTGGGTGTGGCCAAACTACACACATATGCATAGTCTCCGTGTTGATCTACCAGTGTGTACTGGTGGTCATGCGCATCAACTATCAACTGCATATTTAGATCCAATCAGACTTGCTTCTTGCCTTTGCCTCAGTTAGTGTGATGAATGGGTGGGATTGCTTGCATGTGCACAATGACATGCATGCTCCTAAATTCCCTTGCATGTGATCAAAAAATTTTCTCACCATGTCTGCTCCGTGCCAACTACTGGGATGGATCTATAACTTGTATGGGCACGGTTTCATCCATCATTGCATGTTTCACGTGCTATTGTACTTGTTCCTATTGCAACTCATTCTCTTGTCTATGCAACTCTTACTCTTCCTTGATTTTCTTCCTCAGCACATGCAACTCCTTCTCTATTCCATTATTTTTCTTCACACGATCTTCATGTCGTGTTGTCACCTCATAGCCTAAGTCTCCAAAGTTGCTTTCATCACAAGTGGATCTGCTTGAACTTGCAACTTTGTTCTGCCTCTATGTTGTCAACAAACTTCCTCTTGCGTTTGGTTTATCCAGTGTGGTTCCTTAAGCCATTGTTCATGGTGTTGCTTGCTATGGTGTTTTTCTCATCATATCTTGATGTCCTTGTCTACGAACAACTTGATGTCTTCGTAGGTAGGAAATTTAATAGACAGTTTATCGACTGCGTCCCCAAGTGTGTTTAGAATGGTGTCTTCAACTCTACTCTCCTGGAAATAATTGCACCTATGTTTCTTAGAGGCAGATGAACACCTGCAATACTTGGATAAATGGCAACACTCATGGCAAGCAATCTATCAGTCGAAAACAAAAACAAGATTGAGAAGTGACTTGCAACAAACCTGTTTGACTGATCATGAAGGCTGCGTAATTTATGTCAGGAGGTCGACAGACTGACTCCCAAAACTACACAAGGCATAGTCCAAGCTGTCAATTGGTTGACTAACTACTGAAACTGCACAATGCATAATCCAGCTTGGCCTATTGAGGACTGAAACTACACAATGCATAATTTCAGTCAATAGTGACATGTAACCAGTAATCTGCATTGTGTAGTTTCTGGGGCCAACAGGACATTGCCTCCAAGAATTTCATGCATGACTAGAGGTCAATGCTTGGCTAGACTTAGATAATTTCTAGAGTGAAGTAAGAGCCTTTACTTCTGGAGATGCATAGTGCTAGCCAGGCAAGGTATAGTCCGCAACGAGGCAGCCCAGTATGGCTGACGGACAACTGAAAACATGAGAAGTGTGAAGGCATGATGAGCTGAATGCAAACAAGAGTGAATGATCATTCATACAAACAAAAATCACATGATCTAGAAAACGGGAAAGCATGCACGTGTGTGAAGTGAGTCGTCACAACAACGACCTTTAGTGCAAAATATTGTCATGCATGTGATAGCAAGGAGATGCAAATGAAAACTGAAACGATGCTTCTACAAGCTAACATGCATCAAAACAACAACAATCACATAAAGAAAAACACAAAAAGTGACAAAAATGCAACACAAGACATGGAAGTTGGGCTTACTGCAAAACAACTAAGTTGAATGTGTCGACGACTCCTAGATGCAATGTGGGATGTCATAACTTCAAGGTCAATGTGATGAATGAGCTTTGCAGTGTCTGGTTCATGAGTTTTGATAAAATAAAAGATGTGATGCACATGCCACAAATCTAGGAAGAATGACACTTGGTGGGAGGCTTAAGAAATGATCCTTGCATGCAACCTCCAACTGATAAAATTAGATCCCTGAATTAAGGGATGCCTTTGTATGTTGCCTTGGGAGAAGCAGCCCATGCATACAAATCATGTTTGCTCAGTCCTGAGGGGAACTAGTCAACTCAACTATACATGCAATACTCTGCTCAGCTAGGAGGAAAAAATGCACATTTCTGGGAGGGAGCTGGGCTGCCTACTGAGAGGGATTGTGCAATTTCTCAGTGGAGCACCTGAGTGCTACCCAAAATTGTGTAATTTCTGGGTTGAGATGCCCTGCTGGGAGGAATTATGCAATTTTCTCAGTGAATAGTGATAGGAAGTTTTATGCAATTCTAGAGCCCAGCAAGCTGCCACATAGAATTGCACAATTTCTGGAGGGAAGGTTGGTTTCCCTCCACAATTCTGCAATTTCTTGAGGGAGCTGCTCAGCCTGCAGCTAGACAAAGTCCAATGAAATATATTATTAGGGGGATGCAAAAAGCTTTAATGGAGAGGCCGTCATTCTACAAGAAAATCATTGATGCTTGTGTACATGACAAGGCAAGACATGCTCCTATGAAGGGTTGGTAGGGAGGCTCCAAAACGAAGATAAGGCAAAATTTTGGAGGGTGGTTGTAGCCACTACAACAATTGGATACATCATACATTGCAGAAAAAATCACACCAATAAATCTAAACCTAAACTGCATGGAACTCTCCACAACTAATAGATCGTGGACATGTATATCAATAACACTATTTAGAAAAATATCCAACTTTATTGGGTTGTCAAATCTGGCTAACTCCTGCACCAACGCAAGTGGCTCACCAAGGACCAAGTTCAGTAGAAGTTTCCTCATCTCATGGAGGCATTCAATGTAATGGGGTTTGTTTATTCCTAAGGTGGGAGGACTGATTGAGGTGGATATTGGTTTCCACCTACCTATTCCACTTTCACCCCCACCATTGTATCATTATTCTTTTAGTTCTTTTAATTGTAGCAAAGTTTACTATTTTTGGTATTTTTTTGGGTCCTTAACTTTCATAGGCATTTTCAGGCCTTAAAATATGGTTTTTTGGAGATTAGATTGTTTGTAGTTGAAATTTCTAGTCCTTGGATAGATCTTTCTGGCGAGGTATTCTGCACATCAAATGGCAATCGTATGCCAAAGTTACAACCCCAGGAAATTGATGTATCAATTTACCTGAATGGGGCCCAAAGTTTTGGCACTTCATCTCCTAGGGTTCGATTTTTGGATGTTTAGGGTTTTCTATTATTTCTCAATAATAAATAGGCCTTCAAGTCTCATTATAACACATCTCAAAGGCATGTATCCACCACATCTCTTCTCATAGATAAGCTACCATCAGTCAAGCTAGTTTATTTCCATTTTTTATGTAAGCATATTTCAATTCTTTGATATTAATGAAATGAAGTTTTATTTCTATTGAGTCTCTATTTTTATGTTTATATTTGTATTTTGTTACATTCCTACATAGGTCATGATCAATATGTCATATCTTAGGTGGCCACCAATTCCCGCCAAAGTGCCTTCTAATAAATTACTAAGTTCAAATAGCAATTGTGAGAAAACCCATCCATGCATATCACCACCTACCATATATGGTGTTCTTAAAATTATTTTTTGTATGATTCTATCAAGTTATATATTCTACAATGAGCCCTAACTGATGATGTCACTAAATGGTACATTTAACTTGATAGGGAATCCTATAGTGACTATTCTTCCTTGGCTCATACCTTTTTGAACCATTTTCAAATATTCATCGCAAGATATCAGGATTAATATCTCGCCCACATTTAATCAAGGCAAATATACTCACATTTTTTACATATACATGCATAGAGGATATGCAATAGGTTAGTTAGAACCAAACTTCCCAATGAGGTGCTTAAAGACTAATTTACCCAATACATGTTTCCACCTATAGCCAAGTATGTCACTATGGTCGAGTCAACTACTGAGGATCAATCCATTCGACATGCTCAACATCTTGCTTTGACTTATTCTTATTCAATCACTTTATATGATGTTATTCGTAATTCTCCTCAACCTTCGACTGATCCACAATGACATAAACTAAGATTAAACGTTCATGGTGTTATCAGTTCCATTTCTTCCAATGTTGTGCACTAGTTAGCTACACAACTAGGAAAATTGATTGTTACATCCCAAGCCCCATAAAGTGCATATGGTTTTCAACAAGCACACTGTTAGGATAAAACCATTTAGGTTCTCATGGTGAAGTCCACAACAACAAATAATCCTTAGTAACATGGTAGGAAAAATAAAATGAAAAAGCAAAAGAATAACTCTAAACCTGCTTAGGAATATAATCAAAACCAATCCAACTAGGGTGTGAGCACAAATGAAAAAAATTTTAAGGTTATCTTTCCTTTTAATATTTGTTAGCGAGATCATTTTAATCATGAGTGTCCATGTACTGATGAATTTCACTATCTTCTTGCGCTAGTGGTAGCCACCCAACAACTGGTAATTTAACTAATTTATTCCCAACCCAACCACAGTAATGAATGGTTGTAGAAGCTCCTCCACCTCTTCCTAGGGGAAATGAGGGGAAACATAATCTTCCTAAACGTTATGCACGTATACATAGCTATGATGAAAACTTTGACTTTTCCACAATAGCTAAGTCTTATGAAACCCCTTGGTCAAGTTCGACTTCTAAGGAACTGATTGTCCCTATCATGCCCATTGAACCTCTCATGCTAGTTAAGACTTTGGAACTAGTATATTTCCCACCTAAGTGTGTTCTCCATAAGTCAACACAAAACCATAATGCATGGGCTTCCCAACAAGACAATATTTTGGAAACTTAGCCTAAGCACCTTGTGCCATGATTTCTCTAGAGGTTTTGCAAATCTACCTTATGTAACAAAAGGACTTGTTGACTTCTATCGTAGGTATTGACCCCTCAGATTCAAGTTTGATTACATTTGAAATTGATGCCCATAATTTTATACACACTCATTAGGTCACTTTCCCAATCTTAGTACATGTTTCCAAATATCAGATATTCCACACTCTTGTCGATGAAGGGTCTTCTACTTGTGTTATATTTCTGTCATGCTAGAAAACTATTTGTTCTCCAACACTTTTCAAGTCAAGTACTACCTTGTAGGCCTCCGGTAGTCATAAATTTATGCCTCAAGATGTTATGCCTTTGTTTTACATCGAGCTTTGGGGAAATCCACAACTGTTGATGTTGAATTTTTTGTCTCTTCCGTACATTCCAATATGATCCTTGGTGATATCTTGATCTATTCCATGACCATTATCATGTCCTTGGTGTTCTATGTGCTTCAATTTTTTCATGACGACAAGATTGTCATGATCAATTAGTTATAATACTATGTTTCATCAACTAAGTACCACTATGGGAAATTATTTAATGCATTGCATATATCCCTACAACTTAGGAGAGTGTTAGTGTAGAACTTCTTAAAATATTTCTGGTTATTGGTGTCCTTATTTTAGTCTTCCCAACACTCGATCATATTCAATTTCTCATATGCATATGATCTCTTCCATCACCTGTGGACCCCATCTATCTCCTGATAATTGGATGGTTCCTTCTCTTTTGGAAATAGATTAGTAAGTTGAGCATGTGCCTTTAATTTTAGCTAAGCTTCATTATCAATACATCTAGTTGCCATTTAATCCTACTGAGTTTAGTTGAACACCTCGTGAACAACTTAATTATTCTATAATGGCCATTTGGGAGGTTTACCATCCATCGTCTCCTGACTTTCTCATTACTAAACTTCCTACTAATGAATAAATTATGGAATTCATGTCGGTCTTAGATCACCCTTAGAGGTATATTCATTATCAACTACATTTTCTCCCTACGGTCGATAAATTTGATGAGTCACCTAAAATCATGTTTTCCTCTAGTAATGATGAGTGGTCCATATAACCACCCCTCCCACATTTACTCATTGTCACTAGCGTGCTAGGGTAAACGTGATCTAATTTCTACTATGACATGAACCAACCTCCTAAGTATAGTTAAGGAAGTGGAATCGACAAGCTGAAACTTTACTAACCTTCGTGAGGAGCTACAAGACCCCCAAGAGCCGAAAAACCACTCCAGGTCCCCAAACCTTGAGCTAAGTTTACTTTTTAGTGATTTGAACTCCCAGTCGCTTGCCTAACAAGACAAGACAATGAATGTAACCCTCTAGTCTCATGGATAACCCTACCTGCTAGTGACTACAACCCAAATTTCCTAGTTTTGAGCATGTGACCCAGAAATCTGAGCAACTTTTTCGGGTCTAGTCTCCAGATCTCTACCTAGAACTTGAAAAGACATTCCATAATGATATGTAACATCCATAAAAATCCATTTGTACAAAACTTAGTCAAGAACTTGACCTAACCAGGGCTAACCGTGATAGTCATTTCACCAAACATATGTTGAACCTGGAATATACATCTCGAAAATGCATATCTGAACTTAGAGGTCTGAAAATTGTCCAAGATTCACCAAGAAGGTCTAATTCTCTCTCTTAATAGTTGCAATAAAATTTATTATCCCATTCATTCATCAACCAAGAAAATACATATCAATTAATGAACAAGTCGTAGCTAGAGTATATAATATATCCATGCTTATAACCAACAAATAATCATCATAGTAAACATGGCATAACAATCATTAAATCATCATATTAACTAGTACAAATGCTTCATAAATATCCATAGAGAAATCGATCTCATTAAAACATGGAAATCCAACCAAGTTAGGGACTTCCATGCACCACCCAACTATATATTGGACTTAACTAAATCTTTCTTTTATCCAATCACTCTTGTGCAATTTTCCAATCATGAATCTGGGATCTCATGTGATAAACCAATACATAAACAACCAAGGGAATCTAGAGGTTAAACCACCTCCATCCTCACACTACCATGATCTCATCTAAACCAATATTGAGATCAGAAAACCAAACCAAGCTTGGATGCCTCATAATTCCTTCACCGTCCCTTGAGGATTTTTTATGTCTCCACCACCTGTTGAGGGCTTCATGGAGAAAAATATCTTCACCTCCACCCCATGGGATTTTCCTGAGACCACCTCACTCAAATCTAAAACCTTTCGGCAATCCAAATCTCAACCAAGAATGAATCCCATCACACCATGGCTATCTAGGAATTTGAAAGACAAGGCTAAAACCATTGTCAAACTAGGAATAACCCATGCCAATGATAGAAAAGGAACCAAATACACACATGCATGTATGATGCATGCCAAAACCCATTGTCAAACTAGGAATAACCCATGCCAATGATAGAAAAGGAACCAAATACACACATGCATGTATGATGCATGCCAAAACTAGCAGAGAAACCATACACACAACTTGATACCAACAAGTCTTCCAACTAAACATGATTGATCCAATCCTTCCTTCCTTGTCATTTTATTTCCTTATCCTTCCTTTTCTTGTCCTTTCTTTCCTTTTCTTACTTGCTTTCTTCCTCCTCATGGTACTCTTCTCCTATTTAAATCTAATTCCAAAACTAAACTATTAAAAGGACCCAAACTGATGCTTTGATGCATTTTTATTATTGACTCCTCTAATTGATATTCCGTGACCTTGGTCTTAGTTTTCCTTTATTAACTTTACTACAACAAATTTTAACCCAGGGTTATTACAAACACCTCCCCCAGAGGGGAACACGATCCTCAATGTTCTATGACACCTTTAAGTAGCAGGACCATTGAAAACTAAAACACACTAACTATGGAGCTTTATAAATCAGCTTGTTGCAGTAGTTACAATGAATACCATGCTCAAAATAAAAACCATCTTGAAAAACATGACAACCTGACAACCATACCTCTTATTGAAGATTTATAACATAACTCATTGTGATATTTACAATAACAGCCATACATAAATATGTACATATACCAGAAACTAATTTACCTCCACTGTCAAATAACGAATCATACAAAGCTCGCATTTGATCAACCATCTCACATGTATCTTCATCGAGCCAAAAGTGCTTCCACTCCACTATAAGTTTATCTATTGCTCGGTTCTAGAGAATGATTTGTTTCCACTGCAATATGCATTGATGTTATAGCTCTAATTATCCTTCTAGATCCACCTACAATACAGACCATTAAATCACATGATAACCATCTTTCACATATATTTTAAGCAATGAAACATTCAAAACATCATGGAATTTGATTTTTAGAAGAAGTGCAAGTCGGCCACTGCTCCAATCCTATCAAGGATCTCAAAATTCCTACAATACTAAGGCACAAAATTGGCACATGATCCAATCCTCTAGGAGATCTTCATGGGCACGCTATGAAAGTACACATTCTCCCAAACAAAAAACTCCTTAAATTCCATGTGTTGATCTACATAACTCTTCTACCTTTCCTCTTATTCCTTTACATTATTCTCGACACCCTACATTTCTTGTTCAACCCCTACCAACATGTCTAGTCTAATCAATACCTTGTTCACTAGATTACTCTAGCTAATGAGAGCATTACAAATCCACCGATAAACTGCCTTAAATGTACTCATCCTTAGTGACTCTTTATTACCATTGTGTTGATGGTGTTGGACCCACCAACGTTCAAGGGGTATCCTTGATATGTGGTGCCAATTAGACCTCACACCGTTTGGGATAGAAGAACCCATCCAGAATATGGCCCGGTTTCTAGTTTCTTAAAGATTTTCTTTGTCTCTAACTGTTAGCATGAGAGAGGAATGAATATGTGCCTTTGAAAAGAAAGTGAATGTGTTCAGTTGTGACTGTGTCAAGGTTCTTCTACTACGGAGGGAGAAAATAAAGTGATCCTCTAAGAGAGAGGTAATAGTACCACACTAATAGAGGCACATGTAACCAAGAAGGATTCATCTAACATCTAGCAGAATAGTCCACAAAGATGCGATAGTCACTACAAAATATCAAACAAAGATATTTGTCTAATATTCAACGGAATACTCCACGAGGAAGTGACAACAATAGTAGCCATTACAACACATTCCCATTTTGATAAGTACTAAAATAACTAAAATAGTTCAACTACTTTAGCATTGATGAAATAAAAAATGAATTACAAACATACACAAAGTAGTCTTACAAATATTTAGAATCCATGCATGAAGTTCCAAGAAATATATATTGTTGAAAATAACAACAAGAAAAGATAAAAATAGAATCCAAAATATTCCAATTTTAATTTTTCCTTGAATTAAAATTGTGAATTAAATTTGAATTTAGTCTCACCAACTGCTTGGAAATAATTAATTAATTCGTTATGGATTAATTAGTTGGAGAAATTCAAGTTAGAAGTCTTCTTGAAGTCATGCAAGAGTTATCCCTTAAATTAAGGAGATTATCCCTTAATTAAGGAGATAAGATTGAGTTGTATTTGAGTTGTAATTAGTTAGCTCAATTTACTAATTTAATCTAGTTAAATTAGTTCTAAATTATTTGAGGAACTAATTTTGAGTTATAAGTCAGTTGATGCATGCATGCACTCAACAATTGTGCTCCAGATAATTGAAAATTCTCTCATCAGAAACTCATGCATGTCTAATATGACAAAGACCCAGTTGAGCTAAATTTTAAGGACATGTTACTATCAGTTGCATGTGTTTTCCTTTAAAGGAAACTCATGCATGCTTAAGGGACAGGGTTCCTTGAGGATTGCACAGTTCTGGCAATGTGTTAGAGTAGTGTGTGAGAGCAATGTTTCACTGGGTGAAGGAGATCATCCCAGAGGTAACTGCGCAAGGAAATAGGAGCTTAAAGGGCAGAGGAGAAGGCTTTTGAGAAGATTTGATTGCCTGTGAGCATCCAAGAAGATTGTACTGAGAGCTGGCTAGCTGTGAGAGCTAAGGTTTTGTATAATTCTGATGTATTTCCACCTTGTATGATAATACAGATAGTGGGGTTTTTAGCGAAGGCTTTCTCCTGAGTATTTTATGTGTTTCATGTGCATTGATTCTTCTTCTTATGGTTATATGTGTTCAGCTCTGATTCAACTCAATCTTTAAGCTTCTAAAATTTTGATAATAGAAGTAGATTGTAGTATTTTTCTTTGGCATATTGCATTATCGAGTTAATCTGCAGTCATATTTGCTACATAGATGTCAAAGGTAGATTTGTAGAGAATTTATAGGAAATTCTACATTGTATCAGAGCTAGCTGATCTATAGAGAAATGTCTACATGTTATCAGAGCCAAGTTTATCAAAGTAAGTTTGTCGGAGCTGTGAACAGTATATGGAGAACAGAATTTGAAGTTTGATGTTCAGGGTTGCAGGTGCAAATCAAATTCATATCTAATTTAAAAAAAAATGAGATGGGACATTATGCAACTAATTTCCCATTGAAGAAGTGCAAGAAGGGATCCTCAGAAGGGTTGGAAGGTGAGGCATTAGGCTCTTAGTTTGAAATGGACTTTACCCTCATCACATGCATGGTATCATTGATGATGGGCTTTGGTTGGTATCTTGATAGTAGATCCTTATTCCACATAACCGGTGATAAAATTTTATTTAGTACCTTGGAGGAGAAAGACCTCAAGATTCTTATAGAGATGGGTGATGACAAAAGGTTTAGTGTTTTCAGGAGTAGGCATGGTTGCTTTTGAGAGGGAGCATGGAGCTTCCATCACCTTGACAGATGTGAAGTATGTGCCTAGAAAGAAGAAGAACTTTGTATCGGTCATGATACTTTGTCTTCAGTAAGGGAAAGGTTTTCCTTAGACACATCACCACGAGACAGGTGAAGCACATCGGTTCACGAGTCAAGAATCTATACACTCCTGAGGATCAAGATGCATGAAACTCCTTGAGGAGTAGGGAAAATGTTAGAGACTTGGTGGTTGAGAGGGAGAGTAAATTACCCCTTAACGTGCAGTCCCAGAAGAAGTCTTAGAAAATTGTCGAGGAGCCACAATTGGAGTCAGCAGAGGGATTACATGCAGCTATACCTCTAGGTGTGATGTGGGGCAACGTAAAGTTATAGTCCCATTAAGGCTGAAATTTGGCAAGGTCCATTGAGAAGTTTTATCTCATGGATTGTACCTTGCTATGGGAGCCCAAAATACATAGTAGCAGAAGGAATCAGTGGGATTGATGCAGTCAGAGATCAAAGCGATAGAGGCTAAAGTAGTCATATACTAAAGAGCATAGAGAAGGACTGACAACAGTGCAGAAAGGTTGAGTTAGCAGAAACATAGAGTTTTCAGTTGATAGAGGCAATAGCAGTCAAAGACTTTGATGACAAATGCATCATAGTGATTCAAGTTGGATGTTCTTTTTTTTTTTTTGAGATTGGTCGAGTAACAACACTAGAGAGAAGTGTTGCATAGAACATTCCAAACATTCAAGATCATGATCGAGTTGAATTCCTTTCTTGTTGAGAGGGAGTGTTGAAAATAACAAGAAGAAATGATAAAAATAGAATCCAGAGTATTTCAATTTTAATTTGTCCTTGAATTAAAATTGTGAATTAAATTTGAATTTAATCTCACCAACTGCTTTGAAATAATTAATTAATTCATTATAGATTGATTAGTTGGAGAAATTCAAATTATAAGTCTTTCCGAAGTCATGCAAGAGTTATCCCTTAAAGTAAGGAGATTATCCATTTATTAAGGAGATAAGATTGAGTTATATTTGAGTTGTAATTAGTTAGTTCAGTTTACTGAGTTAAGTCTAGTTAAATTAGTTCCAAATTGTTTGATAACTAAATATGAGTTATCAGTCAGTTGATGCATGCATGCACTCAATAATTATACTCCAGATAACTAAAGATTCTCTCATTAGAAACTCATGCATGCAGAAGAGACAAGTTTCCTTGAGGATTGTGCTATTCTGACAATGCGTTAGAGCAGTGTGTGAGAGCAGTGTTACACTGGGTGAAGGAGATCGTCCCCGAGGTAACTGCACAAGGAAATAGGAGCGTGGAGGGTAGAGGAGAAGGATTGTGAGAAGCTTTCATTGCCTATGAGCATCAGGGAGGATTATACTACGAGTTGGCTAGCTGTGAGAGCTAAGGCTTTGTATAATTCTGATGTATTTCCACCTTGTATGATAATACAGATAGTGAGGTTTCTAGCTGAGGCTTTCCCCTGGGTATTTTCTGTGTCTCATGTGCATTGATTCTCCTTCTTATGGTTATATGTGTTCAAATCTAATTCAACTCGATCTTTAAGCTTCTACAAGTTTGATAGTAGAAGTAGATTATAGTATTTTTCTTTGGTATATTGCATTATCGAGCTAATCTACAGTTATATTTTCTGCATAGATCTCAGATGTAGATTTGTAGAGAATTTGCAGAATTTCTACAGATATACAATGAACACCATTAGCTCCAACAGTGGATTGTTGGAGCCATTCCTTGCTCCCCAAAAGAACTAGATTTCCTCTCTAATGCTTTACAAGAGGAGCTAAGGTGAAAAGTCCTTTTCTCATACAACGAGGGTGTCTATATAACCAGTGAGGTGATGCTTCAACTTCCTTCTGACTATTTGACTATCCTCATGGCTTTTTGACTTCCTATGACATTTTCACTTTACATGACTCTTCTTATTCTTATTGTGTCCTTTGGACTTCCACTTTACAATAAATTTTGAATAGATAATTACATAATCCACATTGATGATGTGGCATATGAAAGCTCATGACTTGACATGGCATGACACTAGTGACATGGAAATGTCAAGAAACTTATGTTGTTTCTTGATAAATGTCTTCTTGAGGATGCTCTTCTATCTACCTCCTTATGGCTTAGAGGTGAGGAGTCTTCAATGATATCAAGTCTTGAGTTGTGGTCACAAACTGGTGTCCCTTTTTTCTTCTCCTTATTACTCAGCTTGCATAATAAGTTACCCAGGTATCTTTCAGCATGTTTCCCTTCTCCATATCCTTCTTCATCATATTTTCCTAGTATAAGAGAATACCTACATCTACAATTCACTCATGACGAGATGACATCAGTACAATAAAAACCCTAGTCTAAGATGGCACATGTTGATCCATTGACTAAGCCAGAACTAGATTGCAAGATGGGAGAGAGGCTCAATGATTATGGAATTATACAAATCAAGAGCTCAAGGATGAAGTTTGAGCCTTGAGACTATGCAATGCACCGTACAGGCTAGACTGGTGGAGTAAACTACATAGTCTAGGAGGTCAGTGTGACATGCTAAGGGGATGGGCACTAGTTCATCCCATTGGATAGTTTTTGGAGGCAACAGAGGCTTGGTAACTGTGGAGTTTCCCAACTCAGGCTTATACTAGTACACAGTATAAGCCTGAGTTGCATAGTGTCAAGGGACAAGGATGCGGTTTGAGGGCTAAAATTATGCAATGCATAGTTGGGGAATGATAGATGAGGCTAAGCTGCTAGAAGATTTCTAAAAATTGTCTAAGAGTGGGATTAGTGAACTGATGTGATCAGTGACCTAACTTGACTATGGCCACAAATTTGAAACACTTTACAACGCAACAACATAGATCATCCATGACACATGAATGACACATTTCCCTCAAAGAAACAACTTTTTGATGCCTTACAACAAGTGCGACACCAAACATACACTTTGTGATGACCATGACGACACTTGTGCAATAATTTTTAAAACTTTGGGAATGCGTATGATAGATGTTACAGGGTTATATCAACTCATTAGCACAAATATAACCCCTTGAAACCACCAAACCAAGATTCTACAAATAACGTGATAACTAATATGAGAAAATATGACATTTTTCATTTCTTACAAAAGGGACCAAAACAATTAAAAGAAACACATGGAATGGAATTCAATGTTTGTGATGACAAAATGCAAGACAAAGGTAGGCTCCAAAATTTGGCACAAGCCAAAATTTTGGAGGGTGTTGTAGTAGAGACAACACTTGGTGGCACACAAGTGGGATTCCAGCTTTATTGTCTCTATTAATTCATTTCTGCAGTCTGAGCTCTTTAGGGAATTTTGATTCATCGTGCAGACCACTTTGTCTTCCCCACTCATCATATTAATAAACATGGTCCCCTTTGTGTCTTTCTAAATTGAACACAACATCAGATTCATCCATATCACGATGTTTTGAATTGGATAGTGTAGTGAAGTTCATGAGCTTTAAATTTTCAAAGTATATTTTTTCATCTCTAATGTTTCTCCACTGTCAACAGGCTTTGACAACACCCCGAAGTAGTCACTACAGTAACACAAAAATTGCTTCGTTTCTAGTGAGCCTTGACAATACCTCGGTGGAGTTTCTTGCTTCACCTCTCTGCACAAGAATCCTTTCTCTTCTTTCACCTTTTTTATATATTCAAAGAGGACTCTACATCGTCACTTATTCATTTTAGAGGTGAAAGAGGGATCTTCACTTATTGAGAGCAGGAGAGGTTGTTCCTTCAAAGAAGCATATAGGGACCTTTGATTTAGGTTTTATAAGCATGAAAACACTGAAACAGTTGGGTGTGGATCCTGATTATCTTCTGTATTCAAAGGTCTCAACTGGATGTATAGCCTAGGAACATTGTACACCACTCCATGTGGGGGAGTGTGGGGGGGGGGGGGGGGAGGGGATTTGTCCCCCCCACAGGTGTTTGGGTGGGTGGCTCTCACCTAGCTGGGGGGCCTGGGGGCTAGCGGTCCCCCGATGGGATTTTGGGGGAAGTACCCCCGAAGCAAAAAATAGATGTAAAATTACCTTGTAAAACTCTAGTAATTTCTAGTCAATATCGGTTGTTCATTAGGTGGATGATCTAACAGTAGAAGTTATGTTTAATTTAGGGTATTTTTCCTAGAAGGCAACCCCTCGCTATAAATGAGGGAATTGTATTGTGTATATGCATCTCTGTATTCTGAGTCTAGAAGAGAGAGGAGATTGAGAGCGAAGAGGGTGTTACAGCGGATCTAATGTACGTTGTATCTCTTCAATTTGTTGGATAATATAAAAGGAAGGACTGGTTGTTCCTTCATGGACATGGCCCAAAATGGGTGAACCACGTATATCTGTGTCTCTCTTGTTTTATGCGTTTTCTGTGTTTATATTTATGTAATATTTTATGTGTTCCATTTCTCTATAATATATAATTTTCTAACAAGTGTTAGAAAATTATATATTACAAATCAATGGAACACATAAAATATTGCAAAAATATAAACACAGAAAATGCATAAAACAAGAGAGACACAGATATACGTGGTTCACCCAGTTTGGGCTACATCCATGGAGGAACAACCATGTTGGAAATAATATTGAGAAGGGGTGGTGAATTGGTATTATCAAATCAATAACTTTTTCATTTCCATACTCAAATTCATATACACTACTTCAGTTAAGGGAACCTGCATGTACACGCAATTGTGTCTAATGCAACTAGTGTATATCCAGTAAACTTATGATACAGTTAATCCATTAAATGTTGACCTTTAATTAGTGCATCAAAACTTCATTAACCATATGAACAGTAAACAGGTGCAGTAAAACAGAACAGATCATCACACACAAGAAGCACACATGAACACCATGATGTAAGGTGGAAACCCAATGTGGGTGAAGACCACCTGCTGCAATTTGTCTCTATCTTCTTTTAATAAGAAACTTCTTTTTACAATATTTCTATACTGGTACAGTATTCTACCAATACATAGGCTTCTACCTGTAGAAGGCTACATCCTTCTCTCATTCTCCAGCTTCTCCTGGAAGGGAGCTACAACCCCCTTAGCTCTCGTACTAGCTGATGTACTAGTATGTAAGTGTTGGCCAATAGAAGGCTACAACCTTCTTTCTTCCTCCAGGTACCATGTTTCATAAATTTCCAGACTGGATACTCTTGGAACACAACATCATAATCTAAAGGCAACATTCATCCAATTTTCATACTGGACCCATCCACAATATTGAAGCACAAAATCAATCACCACTTGCATCATCAATCTCTGATTCACCCAACATTGAATCACTGAAACCCTGACAACAAAAACATAGTCACTAGAAGACAAAGTAGATCACAAAAATATGCAACAATATTCAGAGCAAATTGTATCATCAAAAATCATGCATCAAAGTGCATACGCTACTTTGAACATCTGAACCAGCATGTATACACAACTTCACCAAAGAGAACCAACGTATATGTCATCAAATACTTACTTATAACTTCGTTGCACTTCCTGACTTCAGACATACCCAAATCATTACAAACAAAAGGATAATGTGTGTGTTAGCAACCAGATCTAGTCTATTAGATCACACAAAGATAAGTCATTATGATCCTGAACCATTATTAGATCTCATCCATCAATACTAAAGCTAATCTCAATCAACTAATCCCAATATGCAGAATACTGAAAATAGTCACTAGAAGTCAAAACTTCGCATCAACAACCAGAACCACCTGTAACTTCAAACATCATAGTTCATATGGTATACACCACTTAGATGTATCTAACCTACATATATGTGTGCTTTTATCAAAGTCAACTAATGTATACATCTGTATATATTCATTCATAATTTGCAGTGATTCCAGATCATAATATTTACATAACATTACATGCGTCAGTATTCAGATCTAGAATAAGCATGATCGAACCATATAAGGATGATTCATTCCAAGCCCTAAGATCCTGATCCATCATTAGAATTTGTCCTCCATCAATCACTGAGATTCCTCCTTGGCTCAGATCAAGCTAACCATCAAAAACTCATAACTTGCACACTGGATCTCACACTTCATCAGATATTCAAGACTCTCTTAGTACCTTTGCCTAATGATCTTCTCCTCCTTTTATAGTCGCAGGCCTTACTCAATACCATGGTCCAAAACCACTTAGAACCAATACCTTGGTCTAGATACCTGGGGTCAATACCTAGGACCAAATACATTGGTCCAAATACCATGGACCAAAAACTTAGTTTCCAACATGTACACACTTTTCCTTGCATGAAAGTGTGTGTATACGCATACGTGACTTCTGCTCAATGAACCTACATATATACGCAGCTTGGTCAAGTTAAACCTATGTATAACTCTTTTTCTTTCATTCTGAGCCTAAACTATGATTGAATACCGTTAACCTGTAGTACTTTGATCTTCATCATCAAGGATAGCGCCTGTATCGTAATGTTAGCTTGCTCCATTGTGAACTATTATTTCCTTTGAACTACCCTGCATCACATTTGTTAACACAACTACCATGTATTAATGTCACATCTGATATCTCTTGTGAAAATTCATCCAGTTACCATTTATACGTGAGTTGTTCTGTTATGAGAGGGTTTCCATCAAGTACAACACATTCATCATAATGCCAACAATATCCCCCTTTAGACTTGATGGCAACAACAAAACCAAGTCACTCTCCCCCTTTGACATCAAGGGCAAAGGGCAGACCAGGTTCTTCTCTCCCTTGATATACATTCTGTTGTCCATACTCCCCCCGAGTAAATGTTTAAATCTATAATTGAGCTCCCCCTTTGTACATGTCAAGATGTACCAATCCATCCATGCCCCCCCTTGTTAGAGTCAGTCTAGTTATCCCCCCATCAGAGATCAAAGCTCTTTCTGAATTTCATGTTTAGGTGTCTGATCAATTACATTTCGTTAGGCATGCCATAACTCTGACGGAATGGTTTGTGTCACTCATTCCCCTCATGCTTGGCACCGCTAGTTCAGGTCTATCCATAAAGCTTCAAAGGTCATTTTTGGCAAAGTTTAATTCTTAGGTCTAGGGTTGGGTCATTTTGTTTTGCAAAGTCCAAAAAGACTAGCAGGCCAGAGGGATGTCTTTGATAGATAGTCACTTCAATAATTTTCATCATTGTACAAATAAAGTACGACTTCTCTTCAAAACTTTGTTTTGAAGATAAGTCGCCATCTCATTTTTGCAAAAAAAATTCAAAAATTTCAATCCTTGAAACGTCCAAGCGCAACCTTGGTCTCCTTTGCCAGAGAATATCACAGCTATCCCTGCAAAAAATTATCAAAGAAAATCATTATTTCAACCAAAGTTAAGAAGGAAATCAAAAAGGTCAGAGTCTATTAATTCCCAAAAAGTTTCAACGACAAAACATAAGAAAATGGGTTATGGACCAAGAAAAAATCAAAAGGGAGTCTATATGAAGATATTTCACATCATTTTCAACCCATTCCACGTTCCAAGAGTGAATATCATTGTTCCAAAGCGATCTTGTGAATTTGTATGCAAATTGGAGCATTTCCAGGGCGCGGGGCGCATCAGGTTGGGTGCACGGTGCATCAGGGGCGTGCGGCACATCAGGCAACAAAGCGCAGTGGAAAATTGCATGCGCGCGGCGCATCAGAGGCACGCGCTGCGTTGGGTGAGGCGCATGACACACCGGGGTTTAAGCCCAAACTTGGTTCGAAAAAACACCAAAACACCTCCTCTCAACACAAATTCGTAGTTAGGCTCCTATCCATGGCTTATTCTTGGTTTTTGAATGGTTAATGTAAAGGATTTATGATATGTTTGCCTTAGAAAACCAAGTGGAAAACTTTCCTTTGTCCATGAAATTGGTGAAAAATTTGAATGCAAAAATTGTTCTAGGGTTTCAAAAACTAAATGTTACCAAGGTTATCATTTTTTCCTACTTCCTTTCATTTCCCATTCCCCATATTCACCATTATTTTTCCCCAGTAATCCCTCATAAAGCCTACACTATACTCCCTCAAATCCTAGTCCCTCACTTCTATTACAAAACACATTATCCCTACCTCATCCCTAAACCCTGAAATCCAAGATTTCCATGTCCCTTCTCTTCTCTAAATTCCTTGTTTTATTTCCATGTTCCCCATTTCCCTAATGTTTTCCATTTCCTAATATTCTCTTGTACATTTATGTCCCCTTGGTCACAACATTTTTGAGCAAAAGAAACAGTTTTCAGTCAATTTTGCACACAATTGTACATCAGCATATATATATTCCAGCTATCTTGTTTCTAAAGACATGTCAGAGACCGAGTCAATATATGAGCAGGAGTATGATAGTGATTCTACACCAGAGGTAAATGTGCTAAATGTGCCACGGAGGTATCACAAAGGTGGCAAAAGTGGTCAACATGTTAGGGAGGAGCCTACTTCTTTGGCTCAATTGCAAGCTTGCCCACTTGCAATGGATTGTTTTCGGCGCCAATCATGTTTCCAATACAGTAGAGACTCACAACTCAGCATCATCAGGACTAGTCCATTTATTGTTCCCATTTACAGGATGGTCATGTAACCTGTCGGAGTGATTTCACACTTGTCACCCGAGACTATTGCTCAGGCCACGGGATACCAAAGTAAAGGGAGGAATGGAGAAAGCAGCTGCAAACAACATATTACTATGACAATATCAAGCCCGGTATATGAGACACTTGAGCGCAGGGTCCCTTTTAGATCCTAAAAGATGAGTTTTCACCATTGTGAAACTCATCATCGGTATTTCAGTTGCAAGCGCAGATTCTCACGTCTCTATGCGTACATGTCCATGTTGATGGCTTTCACAAGGGTACGTATGATGAACATTCTGTTTTTCATGTGTACAAACATAGAGAGATGGTGCCTTTAGTACAAAGGAAGAGCCCAGCACATCAGCATAGGAGCATATATCATTATGCATTGATCAAAATCATAATGATGCATCAGTTGGCACAGCAGGGTATTACTTGGGAGGATTTCATCTCCCGTGATTACTTTTCCATGCTACAGCCTCCACCAGAGATAGTTCATGATGAGGGAGGGCCTTCACAGTAGTTTGACATTCCTGAGACTGAGCATGTCGATGCTCTAGCATATGTGACATATCAGCGAGGCCACAGAGCCTTATTTGCATCTGCACAACGAGTACTATCTCCGCCCGGGGTGGAAGGAGTCTCGTTGACATCATCAGCATAGCGAGTATTATCTCCACATCATGTGGAAGGTGTCTCGTCTCCATCTTCAGCATAGGTACAGATTCAGGATAGGGGCAAGAGACCCATGGTTGATGAGAGTCCTTAAGGAGGTCAGGACATGGGTATCATTGATGTTGATGCTAGCTCTCTTAACTCGGAGCTAAAGGAGATCATCCGAGAGCAAAGGGCCAAGAATGAGTCACTGCAAAAGAAATTGCAGATGGCTAAGTGGGTGATCAACTACTTGGAGCAGTGCAACAAATAGCTGGCAGATGAGCATACACTTTATGAGCTGCGGAAGATCCGGGAAGACCAAGAATTAGCCCGAAGGAGACCCGGTGATTTGACACCTATTGATCGAGAATCAATGCTCATCCGGGTAAAGACTCATTTGGAGAAGTTGTTGGCGAAGGAAAACAGATACAAGGACATGTTTCGTCATATGAAAACTCACTATTGGATTCGCATGCATGTTTGCAAAGTGAAAATGAAGATCCTAAAGAGGCATTTGACCAAAGCGCTAAAGCGACGGAAAAAACCCGATCCACTCCAAATTTTGGCCGAGGCTTCATTGGCGAGGCACAAAACATGATAGAGGGTCTTCACCCCAAATTTGAGTAAATTCAGAGAAAATTTTCTCATTTTGGAATTTTTGGCCTGCAAAACAGGTTTTTTGGCTCAATGCGTAGTGCGCAGCGTGCGACCCATAAGATGGGGAGGTCCAAATCACAAATGTCTTGTAGTTTTGGATTTTTCATGATGAATTATACATGCTCATCCATTGCCAAATAATTTCATCAAGTTCTGGGTGACCAAAAGGCTCAAAAACATCATGAAAATCACCTTTCTACCACTTTTTGCACCAGCAGGAAGTAGTTCCGGGAGAATGCACTTTTGGAGGGTCAAATGGACACCAAATTGGAAAATTCGACTTGGGTTAGAAAGTAGACAACCAGGGCTTTCGCATAAGCCAACCTAAGCTCAATTTGGATGCTGGGAAGTTCCCCAAAAATAGGTTTAAAGGCGTGCAATGCACAGGGCTCAGGCGCGTGGCGCACAGGGTTTTTGGCAAAATTTTCATCCTCAGCTCAGCTAATGAAGCCAGTTTGACCAGTTTTGACTTTTGATGTGATTTTTCACCCGTCTTGATGTAATTAATGAAACATTATGTTGATTTGACACTTATTTACCTATTCTAGATGATTCATTCACAAAATAGCAAAAATTTAATGAATGAATTGGTTTCCTAGCTTATAGAGGAAAGTTGTTTTGACTGCCTAGATTGTAGTGCTTTGTTTAGAATTGGTTGAAACAGCTCCTAGGATGATGAGCTCGACCCCTAGAGTCAAGGGAATGTGTTGGCTTGCCTATATTATGTATTTTCTTAGTCATTTTCAGGGTTGGACTCTTGGGAATAGCTTGATACACTATTGTACATATTTTATCTGCATTTTTGGCAAAGGAAAGACCAGGGTTTTGCAACACTATTTGGGATTCATGTGGATTTATGTGTTGATGGTGTGTTTTTTCAGTACTTGTAAGTTGTTTATGTGTACCTCTTTCCTTCTTTAATCTTCTGCAATTGAACAAATGAAGTGTTAAGGTAGAATCCATAAATTTTCTATACTCTGCCTTTAAGTTTGTTTAATTTTCCATGCTTTCATCTGTTTAGGGAGAATCCTTGAAAGTTTCTTACTCTCCTTAACTTCTCTCCAGTCAGATCTATCCATTCAATCACTTTAAAGGCATCAAAATAATCACCTATCTTGCCCCAAGTAGACTTCTGAAAAACTGTGCCTCATCCCCGCACCCAAAATTGCCTTTCTCTTGAATTCAACAAAACCTCAAAAAATCAATTTTAAACTCCTTGTACTTCATACCTAGCCTAAAATCAGTTATCAAATTAGTCATCTTGACCTTATTGATCACCTTTTGTGGAGATTGACTCGGAGAGAGCCCTCTCCTATCCTCGTAGGGCTGGCTACGAGGCTGAGCGTTGTTTGATGTAGCCTCGAGTTTTACTTTATTTCAGCCTAAGGTAGATTTGAGTGCTAACACCCCTGAGCACATGTCGAGTCTACAAAAATATTTTTCAAGAGAATAACACAACTCTATAACTCAACCAAGTGAGTATGTCCTTCCTATCACCAATGACTCATACATACAACAATTTACCAATCAAGTGGGGATACACTTGAATTATCCATCCAACCAAGTTTGGATACACCAAATGCTTAGACATGATAAAAAAATAACATTACATCATCCGTCCTGGGCATAGTGGGGGTAGAAATTACATCATATGACCAAAAAGAGATTCAACACATGACTACAATAGATAGAGACAAACTATTGCATCAGGGGTCTTGATATGACCTTTACATTGAATGATATACATGACATTTATAGTAGAGACCAAATACCTAAACAAAACCATGATAACCATTAGCAACTATCATACACAATGTATGATCTATTCCATAAGCATTTGTCAACAACATCCATACCAACAACCTGTATATGTCCATTATTGTAGATAACATCAGCCTGTGACAAGGTATGTCTACATCAATTCATCCTCTTGATCTTGAGCATTGTCATAACCTTCCATGAATTAATTCTGCATATGTCATACAAAATCATTCACATTATATCATATGTGAAAAACATCATAGTCATCACATCATCATCAAGATCTGCATGATCCTTTATACCATCCATGTATCATTACTCGGAAACATCCCACATCTGATAAGCATCAATCAACATATGTGAGTATCAACCCATCATTATATTGGTAAGAACTCATCATCATCATGTCTTCAAATAGTTATGTCTTCATGTGATCTACAATAACTCCATTACCTTGGCCAACCAACAATGCAACTTCATGTATCTAGCAGACTGTATATATCACTATGTATCTAGCAAACCTTGAGCTCAAGATCTTTTGCCAAGACTTCTTGATAGGAACTATAGGAATCCTGCATCATAACTATATTATATGATCTTTATGCATATGACGACAACAACATATGAGTGACTCATCATCAAGTAATGAAGTTGTGTATTCAATCTTTGTACTTCTCCTTATCCTTATGAAGATTACCATGTAAGCAACATATATGCATCATCAGAGAATCAACCACAAATCTGATATAAACACCAACTATGTAACCCCAAGAATCATATGATATTTTGTCATGGACAACTCATAACCATATCATAGCAAGATGTATCACTTAGCCATGTAAGCATCATCACCAAGGACTTCTAACCATAATTCCAACAATGCATTATTCAAAGCATAAGCTCCCCCTAAACTTGTGCCATCTGTTTACTATTAGATCTGATCATGCATATACCAACAAGAAGTATCAAGGCATCATCATCATCAAGTTATGATCAAAAGCACTTCTAAACATCTTATGAGTATCAAGACATTTCTACACATCATTAGCAGATTATAACCATTATCAAACATAGCAAATAACATACTGAATCATATCAAACCCTTTTTCGTGAGCCTGTCCCACTTCTTTTCCTCAAACTAACATATACATGACTATGTAGTGACTAACTCACGTATATACACGACTTCTCTTCATGAAACTTGCGTATGAGATTTAGAACATTGAAGTTTCACACTTTCAACTCCTTCTAAGTTTGTTATGTCTATACATTATGTTGTGCCACATCTTGCTGCCTGTACTTCCTTCTTCTTGCATATCTTCAAGTGTGATGATGTTTTCTCCTTTTGGTATGGTGCCCATACTTTCTTTCTGCATTCCTTTGCTATATTTCCAAGCTTGTTACATGCATAACATCTCATATGTTTCATATTCCTTCTATAGCAGTCAATGACTTTGTGACCAAACATATTGCAAGAAAAACAATATCCCTTAAAGTGCCTGGAGTATGATGATCCTTTTGTGTGATGGTCTTGAACCATTCTTCTTCTGCATCTGGCTGCAATATGTCCAAAATTATGACATGCATAGCATTCAACATTATTCAATTGAGCAAATGACCGACTATCACTCCCATAGTTAGGAGTAAAAGATTTTCTTTGAAGAATTTATTTCCTTGGTTGTTGATGGGATTGACCTCTCATCTCCTTTTTGCGCATTTTAGATTTCGTATTAGAGTCCCTTGTCTTACTTTGTGAACTAGATTCACCTTCAACAGAATCATGAAAACGAAGACTAGTTTTGATAGAAAGAACCTTTGACTATTAAGAACATCATCCAAGACCTTAGTACTATCTTGAAATCGTAAGAGCTTATCCTTTTCTTCTAATTTATCATTTAGAATATTTACCTCAACCTGATGTTGTTCTTCCTTTTCAAGATACTGCTTCTTCATGATTCCTTCAACTTTTCTTCCTTCTTCTAGCTGATGTCTTAATTCAAGAACTTTGTTTTCTTGTTTTTCAAGAGCTTGGAGTAGTTCTTTATTCTATTTATTTGATTCTTTCAGATCTTCTTTTAGTGAGAGGATCTTAGCTTCAATAATTTCATAATAACTCGATCTTTCTATGAGTTTCTTGATTGTTGTGCTCATTTCATTTACTTCATTTCTTAATGATGTCATTTCATCTTGTAGCTTTTGACATTGATCTTCCTTTTCCTTGAATACCTTCCTTACTTTGTTTCCTTATTCTAGTTGAGCCTTTAGTTTGGTAGCTTCTTCTATGGAGGCACACCCCCTTTTGTCCAATAGTTCTTGTTGATCTTTAATTTTGTCCATAAGCCTTTTAAATTCTATCTCTATTTGATATCTTTCATCCTCACCCATAAGAGCAAGTTCAATTGTTTCGCTATCACTTTCATCTTCAAGTGGATGGAGAAATGTATAACTAGAGGATAACAAACTCATACCTGATAGTTATTTTTCTTGTTCATCTTCATTCTGAGGTGATTCTGAATCTGAAGTGTTGCTTCCACAGACTCCCCAATCGATTCTTCCACTGTCATAGTTCCTTTGAGATGTCTTCCTGTTTTGAGCTGCTTTCTTCTTTAGCTTCTTTCCCATTATTCTATGGATCTCCTTCAAGTGATCAAGATTCTACCAAAAGGACCTGCTTTGATACCAATTGTTGGAAATAATACTAAGGGGGGGGTGAATCAGTATTATCAAATCAATACATTTTTCATTTCCATACTCAGATTCATATACAGTACTTTAGTTAAGGGAACCCGCGTGTACACGCAACTGTGTCTAATGCAACTAGCATATATCTAGTAACCTTACGATTTAGTTAATCCATTAAATGTTGATCTTTAATTAGTGCATCAAAACTTCATTAGCCATATGAACAGTAAATAGGTGCAGTGAAACATAATAGATCATCACACACAAGAAGCACACATGAACACCATGATGTAAGGTGCAAACCCAATGTGGATGAAAACCACCTGCTACAATTCATCTCTATCTTCTTTTAGTAAGAAAATTCTTCTTACAATATTTTTGTACTATTGCAGTCTTATAGCAGTACACATGCTTCTACCTGCAGAAGGCTGCAACCTTCTCTTATTCTCCAGCTTCACCTGGAAGGGAGCTATAACCCCCTTAGATCTTGTACTAGCTGATGTATTAGTACGTAGGTGCTAGCCTACAAAAGGCTACAACCTTCTTTCTTCCTCCAGGTGCCACATTTCATAAATTTTCAAACTGGATACTCTTGTAACACAACATCATAATCTAAAGGCCGCGTTTCATCCAATTTTCATACTAGATCCATCAATAACATTTAAGCACAAAATGAATCACCACTTGCATCATCAATATCTGAATCACCAACACTGAATCACTAGAACCCTGTCAACAAAAACATTGTCACCAGAACACAGAGAAGATCACATAACTCTGCAACAATATTTAGAGCCAACTTATCATAAAAAATCATGCATCAGAGTGCATACGCTACTTCGAAGAGCCGAGCAAGCGTGTATACACAACTTCACCAAAGAGAACCAGTGTATATGTCATCAAATACTTACCTATAACTTCGCTGCACTTACCGACTTCATACATACCCAGATCATTACATACAAAAGGATAATGCATGTGTTAGCAACTAGATCTAGTCTATTAGATCACACAAATATAATTCATTATGATCTTGATCCATTATTAGATCTCATCCATCAATACTGAAGATAATCTCAATCAACAAATCTGAATATGCAGAATACTAAAAACAGTCACTAGAACTTAGAACTTTGCATCAACAACCAGAACCACCTCTAACTTCAAATATCATATTTCATATGGTATACGCTACTTAGATGTATGTAACTTGAATATATACACACTTTTATCAAAGTCAACTAGTGTATACATCTGTAAATATTCATTCATAATTTGCAGCTATTCCAGATCATAATATTTATATAACATTACATGCGTCACTATAAATATCAAGAATAAGCATGATAAAACCCTATAGAGATGATTCATTCCAAGCCCTAAGATCTTGATCCATCATTAGACCTTCTCCTCCATTAACTGTTGATATTCCTGCTTGGCTCAGATCAAGCTAAGCATCATAAACTCATAACCTGCGTACTAGATCTCACACTTCATCAGATTTTCAAGACTTTCTCAGTGTCTTCTCCTAATGATCTTCTCCTCATTTTATAGTCTTAGGCCTTACTCAATACCATGGTCCAAAACCACTTAGAGCCAATACCTTGGTCTAAATACCTAGGGTCAATACCTCAGACCAAATACCATGGATCAATACCAAAATACCATCATCCAAATACCATGGACCAAAAATATAGTTTCTGACATGTACGCGCTTCTCCTTGCATGAAAGTGTGTGTACATGCATACGCGACTTCTGCTCAATGAACCTGTGTATATATGCAGCTTGGTCAAGGTAAACCTGTGTATAACTCTTTTTCTTTCATTTTGTGAGCCTGAACTATGATTCAATACTATTAACCTGTAGTACTTTGATCTTCATCATCAAGGGCACCATCTATATCATAATGTTAACTTGCTCCACTGTGAACTGTCATTTCCTTTGAACTACCCTGCATCACATCTGTTAACACAACTACCATGCACTAATGTCACATCTGATATCTTTTGTGAAGATTCATCTAGTTACCCTGTATAAGTGAGTTGTTTTGCTACAAGAGGGTTGCCATCAAGTACAACACTTTCATCATAATGCCAACAAAACTAGTCCTTCCTTCTATATTATCCAGCAAACTGAAGAGATACAACCTACAACGGATCCGCTGTAACACCCTCTTCACTCTCAATCTCCTCTCTCTTCCTCACTCAGAATACAGAGATGCATAGACGCAATACAATTCCCTCATTTATAGTGATGGGTTCCCTTCTAGGGAAAAAAACCCTAAACTAAACATAACTTCTACCTTCAGATCATCCACCTAATGAACAACCCAGATTGACTAAAAATTACTAAACTTTTACAAGGCAATTTTACATTTATTTTGATCTTCGGGGTTGTTGCCCCCGAACGCCCGCCGGGGGACCGCTAGCCCTCTGACCCCCCAGCCGAGGGGGATCGGCCACCTCAAACCCCTGTAGGGGGACATGTCCCCCTTGCACCCCCCCGCATGGAGGGGTGTACAATCTTCTTGGGGTATACCTCTGGCTGAGACCTTTGAATACAGAGGATAATCAGGCTCCACACCCAACAAAAACATAAGAACTAAGTGTGGCATAAGGCTTCCAAAATACACACAAGAATCATGGTTTGACCAAAACTCTCCTTACGGGCGGATCATACTTTTTGTGGGAACTTCATCGACCAAAATATGTGACCCAAAAAAAGAAGGATGATGAAATTTAGCCAATTCTTTTGGTGTCACAAGACTCCTTTTAATTTTGCCACACATAAAGAAGCCAAAAATCACATTCACACAGGATGCTTAATTACACAAACGAAAACAAAACAAGACCAACAAAAAAACAAGCAAGAAGAAAAACTATGTACATAGGGTAGGTCACAACCCTAGATCATCATTTAAAATAGTGTTCTAATTCTTCTCCATTAACAAGAAGAGAGTCAATCTTCCCATATAGTGATTGAAGATTAAATGTGTGTTGGCTAGGCTTTTTTGTATAGTAAATGGTCTGATCCACATATATTGGAACTTAGTGTGTTTTCCTTTGTACTCGTGGGATTTTTCCCACTTCAAGAATAATTCATCCACACTGAATTATTCTTCCTAGCATACCTCTTATTGAACCACCTCTTGATATGACTCTAGTGAAGTGAAAATTATTCTTTTTCCTTTTTCCTTTTTCCTTTCTTCCTGCAACTTGTGAAAAGTTTATGTCCTATGCTAAACCAATAAGCATGGCCTGCCCTGCGATTCTTGCGAAATTTGAAGGGAGGCATGTAGACGTGCAAGGGTAGGATGGAGTCTTTCCCATACCCTAGGAAGTAAGGAGAGGTGTTTAGATAAGGTTTTGGCATGACTTGGTTAGCCCATAAATAATTCACCAAAGTGGAGTTCGAGTCCCTCCCTTCAGAGAAAATGGCCTTCTTGATGATGTGGATGAGTTTTTGTTTTTATATTCAGCAAGAAGCTTTCCCTGTAAATATTTGTTTATGAATGTTTCAATACAATTCCATTTTTCAATGCAAAATCATATAATTTTAACGATGAGAAATATGTTGCCTTATCAAAAACAAGTGAAGTCAGAATGCTGAAACTGGATATGATGTTTTGCTTAAGGAAGATGATGACTTCATGATCATTTACATGTTTGAGTGGAACTACTTCTTCCCAACATGTAAAGTAGTTTGTGGTAGTGAGGATGTAGCATTGATACTTTGATGAGTGTGGAGAAATTTCACCAATCAAATTTAAGCCCCATTGTTGAAATGGTTCTTCAACTTCAATAGGATGCAATGGGGAGACTAGCCTATTTCCTCTGTCAACAAACATTTGACAGACTAGAAACTACAGGCATAAGCATGAAGATCATTAAATAATGTGGGCCAATTGAAACCAGCCTTCATAACCTTATGCATAGTTGTATTACATGCAAAGTGTCCCTAGGTTGGTCCATCATGGAGATCATAGAGTTCTTTCTCCAAATAGTGTGCTTCAAAGAATATGAGAAAAAAAATTGTTATGGTGCTTCTTAAAGAGCACCCTATGCACCAAATGATCAAATAATTCCTTTAACCTAAGTTCCCTCTTCTTCCATGCATGCAAGGAGTCGTGCTCAAGATATTGGCAGACATCCATGTACCAAGAGTTCACAATGGTAATGGAGGGAGCTCGTTCAACATTGTACATTTGAATTTCATGCTTGTAATTAGATGAATTTTATTCATTCACATCTACTGCTCTTGATGCTAACCGATAAAGATTATGGACCTTGATTATATGAACTAGCTTGAATTCTAAGTCATACTCATGTAAACCATTCATCTATTTTTCTCTTTCTCTCACCCATCTCTTGTTGAAAAACAATGATCTAATTGTTGGGTGCAGCACAAAGATAATGTAATGAATGGTTAAGAGCTAGGGATGAAAGCGCTTCACCATCTTATAAACTGTGTATTCTTGATTATCAATGGTGGGGTAGTTGATTTTAGGTCCCTAAAGGATAGCACTCATGAAATGTCTTGGCCACTCATTATTCCCATCATCCTTCTTAGTAAGCATCGGTTCAAGAGAAGTATCAGAAGCAAAGGTGTAGAGACAAAAATATTTACTTAAATCTCGGTTATACAAAGTGGGTGCATCTGCACTGGCTTTATTAATATGGGAGAATGTGTCCTTTTCCCTTTCATTCCATTTGTATATCGTTTCCTTCTTCACCATCTCTTGTATGGGTTTAACAATCTAAGCATAATCAGAGATAAACATGCAGAGGAAATTGATGTTTCCAAGGAACGACTACATAGTTTTATTATTCACTGGCCCTCGGAAGAAATTCTATAGATCACATGGCTTCTCAAGTGACACCATACCTTTTGGCATGGGTTTTTCCTTGTTTACACATACTACATCCTGTAACTCTTTCTCGTGCTTGTCTTTGTCGATAGTTGCATCCTTGAATACATCAACACTCACCATAAAGGACAATATCTAATGGTCATCATTAAAAAAGTGTAATTTATATTTTTAGGGATGGATGGTTTATAAAGAATCTCTACAAAAAAGCCATCCCTAAGCGGTGACAACCTAACAACAACATTTGTTAATGCATCTATAGTTGCATTATGCATTCTACGAACACAAATAATATTGAAAGCTTGGAAATTAGAAATTAAACACCATAGTTTTAGGAGGTTCTTATTGAGAGTAGCACGTGCAGTAGTGTCTTATAGAGATCATCACCAGTGATTGGATGATCACTTTTTGTAGACTTATGTCACATTTTGACTTTTGTACTTATCATTTTTGCCGATCATAAGGTGTTTTTCAACCTATGATCGAGGACGATGTATATTTTTTGACACTATATATATATATCATTTTACCGGCTTATCTTGTTCACATGTATGATTAAATGTTTTTTAAATTTACAATTATCTCAAATGTCTATCCAATACTCGAGAAGCAATTGCATCTGCTAATGTATTTAGAGACCTTGGAATATGCTGATATTCGATATAATCAAACTCACGTTCCAAGAGACGCACTCTCAAAAACAATCTTAATAACACAGGATTTCTAATGGCATAAAAACGATTAAGCTGTAATACAACAAGTTCTGAATCCAACCTCACAATCAAACTCCGAATCCCGAATGAAATAGAATCAGACAATAACTCAATCACTGCACTGTATTCTGCAATGTTGTTTGTGGTTTGACCGAGGCTTACCCCATGCATGGAAACTAACTCGTCAGAGGGCGAATAAATAACCCAGGCTGCGGAAGAGACATTCCCGTGTATTACGACAAGCGCCATCAGCGAATCCAATGTATGTTTGGAGAGGCGTCGACATCTGAAATATCAAGAGTAAAACCAAGATAAATCAGAAAAATGACCAAAAAGCACACTCTCTAAGCTAAGCACACTGTCTAGACTAATAAACACTCAAGCTAGAAAGAAAAGACCTAGCTAGAAAGAAAAATCTAATCTAACTAATGATTCTCCATACCCCACACTTAAGCATAATACCTCTCCAGGTAAAGTCCATTTCTGGGTTTACCCAAAGAGTCCCCATCAAAATCAACTAGCTCATATGCCCCTTTTGCTAGCTTTCGCTTGACAATGTAGGGCCCATGCCACATAGGGACGAATTTCCCAGCACCTAATTTATCGTTGGCTTGATCATATAAAAGCACTAGGTCACCTTCCGAAAAATTTCGAGGGGTCACATTTCTATCATACTGAGCTTTCATCCGCTTCGCATGAGTCTCGATTGCCAATGCGGCATCGCGACGAGTCTCATCTAATTTAGCTAAGTACAATAAACGTGTTTCCTCTTCGGACGTAGCTGGAAATATTCGATAGCCATCTGAAGTGATGGGATTTCGCATTCAATGGGTAAAACTGCTTCTAAGCCATAAACTAGCTGAAAAGGAGTGAACCCTGTAGATGTTTTCACCGAGGTTCGGTATGCCATAGCGCCGAAAATAACATGTTATGCCAATTTGACCGATGAATACTGATAATTCGTCGGATCATGACCACTAGAACTTTATTGATTGACTCAACCAGACCGTTGTTTCGAAAAGGACGTCCATGATCAGTAATGATTGCTTGTGGGACACCAAACCTAGCGATAATATTATTGAAAACGAAAATTGCCGCTGTTCTACCATCTGCCTCAAATGTAGGCATCGCCTCGGCCCATTTAGTAAAATAATCAACCACAA
>APFE030378515.1:0-23903 GCA_000404065.3 Pinus taeda | reverse complement strand
TTATTTATTAATATTAATATTACCATTATGATAAACTAATCCAACTATAAACTCCTATCATATTGTTAATTATCATTAATATTACTCTTTGACCTTATTACTCTTTTAACATGACACACATGATAAACAAGAATGTCATCAAGATACACAAGTACAAAATCATCAATAAAAGGCCTGAAAATATCATTCGTCACCCTCATGAATGTGGTCGAAGCATTACACAGTTTGAATGGCATCACCATCCATTCAAAAAACCCTTGTTTCATCTTGAATGCAGTGTTTCGTATATCTTGACCTGATGATAGCCAATATGCAAGTACAGTTTTGTGAAATACATATCAATTTTAAATTGATCTAACAAACATCAGTGCGAGGGAGAGGGTATTTATTCTTCTACGCACATCCTCCACGTGCCATCCTTTTTATGCACCAAAACGATAGGTGAGTTGCATGGAGAAGAACTTGGTCTTATGACCCCTTGGTTCAACAATTCCTATACATGCTTTTTTATCTCCTCCATCTCGATATCTGACAACCTATACATACCAATTTTCGGTAAAGGAGCATCTTACTGCAAGTGAATCTCATGCTGGATCTCACGCTTTGGAGGCAACCCACTTGGTTCCTAAAAAATCCCATCATAGTTAGAAATAATTTCATGCATTTCCTTTAACGAGTGGGATCACAACCTTGGAAAGATTCAGATGTATCGGTATCTTTTTCTCTCACAACCATGAGCATACACCCTTTGCTGGAATTAATAAATCTCTTCATCTAACCTGCACTTACAAGATTGGCATTGACTTTGGCAGGATTATCTCTAACAATGTATTCCACCTCAGCCTTCATGAGATGATACTTGATTTCATGGCAAAAGAAAATTTCTTTCATGTCATACAAATACGGACTTCCCAATACAATACCACATATATCCAAGGGTACAATATCAAGATCAACCTCATCAACTAGTTTGGATGCAATCACAAATCTAGATCTACACTGCTTGGTTATATGTAATTTTGCTTTATCATACACCCAACCAATCAGGTATGGTTTCGGATGAGGCTTTGTCTCTAACCCTAACTTTTTAACCAAGGATTCTAGAATCAAATTTGCTTGGATCAAACAAGGTTTCCACTTTAGTATGTTTCATTATGACTCTATTGTGGAACAATTCAATTCTATTTCGTCCATTAACAAAAGGATCATTTAAAGAACTTGTACTTGCATGTGATTCAGAATCTTCACTAGCATGAAGAGAAAGAGTACCTTTTTTTCCCGCTACTTTGACCAATGTCTCATCACCAAAATCAGATCCAAGATCCTGTTGCATGGTTTCCACCATCTTTTTCTTTCCCTTTCCACCAAATCTCTTTGGTTTCAACTCTAGATGAAATTTCCAACAATGTTCATCATCATGGTCTTCCTTATTGCAATGTGTGCAAGATGGCATTGCTCCTTCCTCCTTCTTGGTTGTAGTTTCCTTCTTGTCCTTTCCCTTGCCTTTTCCTTTGAACTTGCCATTATGAGGTTTAAAAGATGATTTCTTTGTTGCTCTTCTTTATCATTCTTGCCCCTTCTTTCAAGGTGAATGGACTTCACATTGATTGCATCAATAACAATAGGCTAAAATAATAACAAAGAGTGCCTTATGTAACTATATAAAGCACCAATATACTTTGTTACAATTTCAAGTGAATCAAGTGAAATGCCCAAATTCAATTCTTTCTTTATAAACTCTTTTGTGAAGATTTGTACATTTTGACCCTTTCCTTGCCTTAAATATTGTCATTCCATTAAAGCCTTTGTCAATAACCCAAAAGATAAAATTTATCTTTTATTGTAGAAACAAAATTGGACCAAGAAGAAAGGAGATTACCCAAGTTTTTGCTACCTTTCTAAAACTTTATCTCCCACTAGACCAGAGCCAAAGAGATTCTAATTGTATATTTGCCTCATCTTCCTCGATTTGTTGAATCCATAAATAAACCTCGATATGTCTAATCCAATTGTTTAGTTTCTCTGCATTACATTCTCCATTATATGTGGGCAAATCAAACTTTACATTTAGCTTAAACAATGGCTTCTTAGATGTATTTTGATATGATGCCTATTAGAGTGATGAGAAGAAGAAGAAGAAGAATTGTTACTAGAGGATGGAGAGGGTGGTTCAAGAGGATCTCCTCTTCCACCTTCATGATTTACCGATGCATGGTCATCTGGCTCTTTCTTCTCAGGCTTGATTGCCTTCTCATACTCTGTAAACAACTCGTCAACTTTCTCTGCCATGATGAAGAAGATCTTGCAATAATTTCACTCTTCCTCCATTCAAGCTTCCTCATCTGCCATGTTCCTTCTTCATGGAGTACGCCCCGCTTCAGGATCAAATGATTTAAGTTTTCCTTCACCTCTTTGGAACTTGTTCCTAGGTAGCATTCACTCATGTAACTCACATCAAGAAGACCTGCTCTGATACCAAACTTGATCCATATCTTTTAACTTCAAGGATGCATTCAGAATTGCATATAAAAGAGCACATTGACCAAGTAACTTAACACATGAAAAAGAAGCAGAAAGCATAAAAAAACCATGAGATCAAAGGCATAAAAACGATTTGATTATGGATTTCAATCAATGTGGGCTACGTCTTCGGGCCCTGCTCAAAGTGGGGAAGCCTTCTTTCATTAAGTGGAATCAAAGAAACTAGTTACAAGAAACTTTACAAAAATGACCCTTATACTTCCAATTCGGATGATGGCCTGAAAATGGATAACTCGGCTGTAGAAACAAATTGCATGGATGGATTCCTGTTGCGAAAACATGAAAAATCGACTATAAAATTGTCAAATTATAACATTGGCACCTTTGACCCTCTAAAGGAATATTTTCAACATCTCTAAGATACCCTCGCTCATGCTTCCACACCTCTGCTGCTCAGGGTTCCACACATCCTCCACCACTCCTCCACTAGTCTAATAGAATTGAGTGGGCATACATCTCAACGAGAAAGTTTTTGGTCCGTTGGTCTGCGGTGCTAAGTTAAGGCATGGTGGTTAGGGTGGTTTCAAGGTTGAACCCCACAGAACCCCTTTCGGTATGAGTCATATGCATATAGCATGCAACGGTTTTAGTGCCAGTTCTAGACTTTGGTGGTTAACATAATACAATATCGGTGGTTACATATCGCACACAGCTTTTGTATATGTTATGTTGGTTCCACTGGGGTTTAGCGGGTTTGTCGAGGGTGGCCCACCCACCCACTATATACAATATAATATTGTTGTGGGGTTGTGGGTTGGAGGCCCACCACACCAATTATAAAAAAAAAATTGTTTTTAATAACACAATAGTTCGAACTTTCCCGCTAGAAAATAAGGTATATTAAACAAATTAAAGAGGCGACAAATTTTTCCCATTCCAACCATGGGATTTCGTGCACTGAGATTCTACCAATTTGTTGCCTCATTAATACTGCCACTTGACCAAGTTTGACTGGAACTTTGACCAGCTATAACTTGAGCATACGAACTCAGATTTCAGTGTCGTTTGCACCGTTGGAATTAGGGAAATGAGCACTACAATATGGTCCTAGTTTCACTTCCATATGATGAATTTGATTTTTGATCTATTTTCAAGGCCACGGTGGCGGATGATGTCAACATGACATGGTTGTACAAAGGACACATGGCAATTAAATTCAGCATTATTGGGAGGCCTAATGGGGCAAATCCTAGTGACACGTGTCACCACTATGGAGAAGCCATGTGGGGTTGTTGGTGAGAGCATGACATCATTCTTGAAGTATATTTTGGAGGTCAGAGTTTTTGTAACTCCTCTGTAATTGAATTGTTAGAAATTCCTGAAACCAGGGAGCTTCGATGTTGATTGGAGTTTGTTCGTGGGGACCCAAAGAACCAATGATATAGAGAAGATCTTAGCACCTAAGTGTTATGGTGACTCCATGTGGGAAGTATTTCGAAGGTCAGAATTTCGTAACTCCTCCATAGTTGTAATTTGGAGAAAAGTTATGATACCAGGGAGTTCAGACGTGTTGGTGTTTGGTTGTGGAGCCCAAAGAACCAAGGGTGAGAGACATAACACAAGGATATAGGCCCCCGATAGGATCCTGAAGGGCTTAACACCTAAGTGTTATGCCACCGGTCACAACACCTGGTTCTATGGTGGAAAAACAACAAGAGGCAAAGCAAAATGGGCTAAAGGCCAAACTCAAAATCTCGTGATTTCGTTACATCTTATTAATAATTTTATGAGATATCAAGCTCCGAGATTGCAAGAGGAGTATGGAGGATGAATGTGTCGGTGGCTAAAGAGTAAATGTGCATAGTAAGGTTGGTGTCGCAAGAGTAATGATGAGTGCAGAGATAGTTGGGTCAAGTCAGTAAGGACCACGATTGTACATGATGATTTAAAGGAGTTTTTCATGTGCTGATACATGCCATCCCTTATCTTGCATGCATCCTTCATTGAATTAAATGAATATCAAAGCCTTGGGGATAGGATATTTATTCATAGAAATATTAAAAGCCTTGTTGGAGTTTATAGGTTGACTGAGTATTTATGTCTCAGCATGGGAACACTCAGGTGCCCATCATCATGTTTAATGCAACAACAATTAGTGAGAGAACAAATCCCATTCTCAGTGATTAATGAAGTTACAGTGCCTATGTATTAGATGCAACAATAGGATGGAAAAGCCATGCAGAAGTACAACCAGGAAGTGTGAAAGAAAGAGTGATGGTTGAAAGAGACAACATCGAACATCGACCAGTGAGCAGTAGTGAAACAAAACCCATGATTTTAGTTGAGAAATGTGGGCGAAGCAACATTGTGGCCAATGAGGTGTGTGGAGAGCTCAGTGGGTGTGAGTGCATTGTTGTGTGAGGCCAAATGCACCTGTGCTACAAAGAAGCGGCTAAGAGTGTCTATGCAGAGGAAAGAGACCCTGAGAGAGCCTATGTTGTTGTGTAAGAAGCTGGTAGATCCTATGGAATAGAAGGGGTCAAGTGATGAATGTATGTTGTTAAGGGCAGAGGGCTGAGAGCAGTATGATGTTATGGCGTGGACAGAGTTTTGAGAGAGTTGTGTGTTACTGAATGTTATTAGGTGGAACAACGAGTTGTTGCAAAGTAAGTAGCGGACATAGAATGGGTCGTGGGTCAAGGGATGTGGAGAACATAACTGATATCAGGCAGAGTGGATGCCATATATAGTAAACATTAGTTTCCTTATTGAGTGTGGTTGGAGCATGCATACATGAATTTGGTGCTTCCATATCTAGTGGGTGTCTGAGAAGTCTTGGATTGGTGCCTCCTGCAAGTTGGTGCTTACATAATTCCAAGGAGCTATAAGTTGGTTCTTGCAACAAATCCATGAAGTTAGTGCTTCATATGATGCTTCTGGTAAGACGACCAAGTGTCTACAAAAGGAGGGAGTTGTTGCTTCCTACTAGTGGGTGATAACAAAAAATCAAAAAGGGAGTTGGTGCTTCATGTGAGTGGTGGCTCAAAAACATATTGATGTAACAGAGTAGGTGATCTTATTTTTACATCAATAACAACAACAATATTTGGTGGTTTTTTCCTGAATTGGTTTCCACGTAAAACCTTCGTGTCGCATGTGTTTTTTTCCATGATGTGTATTCTTGTATTGGTTGATATGTTTTTTGTTATGGTTTGTTAATGGTTGCTCTCATATAATGGATGCCAATTTTGGATGAGTAAAAATGAATTGGCTTAAAAGTTTAAATTTGCCTTAATATTGATTCACCCCCCTCTCAGTATTAACATTGTTTCCAACATAATTGACACGCAAATCCTTGTCGATGATATGAACTCACTTCTCCATGGTGCTAGTCTTTAATTCCTTGCATTGATCCCCTAGTCTAGTCTTTAATTTCATGGTTGATTACATTCCTTTTGTAATATCCTAGATTCAGGTTGATCTAGAATTAATATTTCTCCTTAGGTGTCACCTCCTCAGATTTGACGAACAATTCTTATATATTGTTGGGTTGTGTTATATTCTTTCCACGACTAACCTACGTAGTTAACTGGGGGGTTAGAGGGGGGGCGGAGCCCCCCCTGTCTGGGGGGTTTGAGGGGGGCGGGTAGCCCCCCCTACGGGGTCACAGGGCAGCGCCGCCCGAGAAAATTTTTTTGGACCCTATATTAGGTTGGCGAACCTACCTATGGTTTTCGGTCCATGGTTTTGGACGCGATGGTTTTTCGGTCCATGGTATTGGATGCTTCGGCATTTATAAATATGTATTGTAACATTGAAAGGAACATAATGAAAAATCAAGCTGGTAGTCCCGGTTTTGGGATCCAGTGGGAAATCTCTGTGTATATGTGTTTTATGTGTTATGCTCTCGCATTTTTATTTTTCCTGTGATTTAGAATTCGTATGCAGGTAATTTCTGTACGGGGTTAAAACCTATAGTTTCCAACATAATTGACACGCAAATCCTTGTCGATGATATGAACTCACTTCTCCATGGTGCTAGTCTTTAATTACTTGCACTGATCCTCTAGTCTAGTCTTTAATTTCATGGTTGATTACATTCCTTTTGTAATATCCTGGATTCAGGTTGATCCAGAATTAATATTTCTCCTTAGGTGTCATCTCCTCAGATTTGACGAACAATTCTTATATATTAAGGGAATCCTAGGGAATTCCTCATCATTTTCTCCTAACCCACATATTTTATAGTGGTTCCACATTTTGAGTATGGAATTATTGGAATTGACCTCCAGTAGGGATCATGCTATTGAGAATGGTCTGGAGCATTGGAAACGATCGGTTGAAAATCTATTTAAGCTTTTGATGGTCATGGTGGAAATATCAACCAAAAGGTTGGAGTTGGTGGAAATGGAGAAGGAAGCAAGGTTTCATCTATTGGAGAAATAATGTGAATGGGGATACCCTGATTGTAGGTGATCTTGGACTTAGGCTGGAAATTTCGTAACAAGGAACTGGTGACCAGGTGGATGAAGTTGGTGTCAAAGAAACTAGTGAAGGCTCATCTTGCAACAAGGAAACTTGGATCCTACAACAAAAGTTGGGCCCTCTCGAAATTTTTAATTTTCATGTGTTTTTATGTATTACAAATATGCACTCTTTTTGGGACAATTTTGCAGAGTATATGGGATATTCTAACGTAAAATTGTAGTCTAGAAAGCCCGTAGAGGAAAGAAAATTACATTGTGGATATACTAGAATATCAAAGCCTCTCAAATTACTAAAGCATGCAACTGGTTTTATCCATGCAACCAATTATTTTAATACAAATGCTACCTGTTCTTTTTTTTTTAAGCACATTATATTGGATAAAAACATGAAAAACTCTTAGTCAAGAATTTGTCGCACTCTCATTCGAAATGTTTTCTTAACCGAGATATTTTGGTCAGTGAAAACAACAACTTATAATTTTTAAAAACCTGCAACTTCAAGAAATGTGGACCCTTGCATATTTCAATGATCATTTATCATAATTGCTACTAATGAATTGATCTTTGAATCTAGTTTGTAATGATATAAGAATTGGCTTTTTTTTTGTATTTTTTTTACTTATTACTAATTTTGTTACAAATTTTATCCCCTAAGAATTTTACTATTCTCAAAACCACTTGAAATGAAAATTCAATATCATCAAAATCACAATACAAAATAAACAGAAAAATTCATAATGCACGTAATGACAATGTCCTCTTCCAAAGTGCATTTTTATTTTCTTCATTATAATCACATTGAGCCCATACACAAAAAAAATATTGGTGCCCCAACATCTCTCTAGAACTAGACTCTCATATAGGTCATTCATTATCCTTACCTAAAATTTTAAAGCTTTTATGTAATTTCCCATACTACTACTAATAATATAAGTGAGAATATCAACATATAAATAAAGAAAATAATAAATAATAAATAAAATACAATAATAGTAAATAAATAAACTAATAAAGAAAAGATAATAATAGTAAATAAATAAAATAATAAATAACAAAGTGAAGTTGTTAAAAAGTAAATAAAAATAAATCATAAAGATAGTAAAAATAAGTAGAGTTAATAAAATGTAAACAAGAATAAAATTTGCCATAATTAAATTAAGAAAAATGTTGAGTTAAGTAAAACCTAAGACCAAAATATAATTTGGCATGCTGACATATAAATTATGTGCATGAGGATCCCCCTTCCAATCCCCTTTCCATTTTTGGAACAATTTGTTATATTTAATGCATGAAAATAGAAATGAGAAGCATTCATTCTTTTCAAAAGATAATGTTGGAAGACAAAGGATTCACTGAATATAGTTGTTGATTGATGGCTCGGGGGTGGCTAGCTAAGAAAGATTATATGCAGTTGAGCTTATAATTGGGTGGAGATTCATCCCTGAAACTTTGTTACAGTCAACGATATCCAGTAGCGCCAAGACTCTGAAATCTGCAATAAGATACATCTTCGCTTTACATCTAAGTCTTCTTTTATCATGTTTTATCAAATTATATGCCAATTAGTTGGATATTTTTGTATTGATTATTAATAACAAATATTTATGTAATTAGTTTGTATGTTTAGATTCTAGGTCATTATATATGGTATCAAAGCAAGGCTTAAACACTATGAATCTTAATATGATTGGAAATTATTAAAGTATTTATAATTAATTTGTAATTATTTATATATTTGGTTAAAATATTCAATATATTTTAAAATCTAATATTGGCATGGTATCCAACATTATTGAGGATTCCATCCATTTATAAGTGATTTTAAAGTTAAGTGAAGCTTGCTGGAAACATAATGATCATGAAGCAGAATTCGTTAAGACTTGGAGAAGAGTAACTAGGGATTAACTATATAAGTAGTGGATTTGTAATTTCTAGGGAGTCAAATGCACATATTAATGTGTTTAATTGAAAAATGCCACGACCTCCAGCGAGAAATGGTATCAGAGCCCAAATAAAATTAGTGGCATGAGTGTCAATGGGCATATATAAAAAACATGTCTAATTAGAAAAAAAATGGCCTACAAGTTCCCTTGACAATGCCTATGATATTCTGCGCATGGCCCAAATAATGAAGGATTAGGTTCCCTCCACAAGGCCAGGATAATGAGGATTAGGCTCACATGGAAGATTTGGGAGTCCAAAAGTAAGTAAAGACATGGAAGAATTATTTAATGTCACCTAATCCCCGCGCAAACATATAGCCTTCTCTACTCAAAATTCCATCCATAAATACACAAATTCATCGTACAGTGTTTGAAAAGTAAAATTTCTTTCACCCCAAAGTGTCAATTCTAAAGAATTCCACTTAACTTGTATCTTTATATTATTATTATTATTTATTTTTATTATTATTGTTCGTCCATTTTCGAAGGGTATTTCTTTTCTATAAATTTATTCAATTAGATGTATTTTGGGACTACATTGTGTTGCTTTTGGGTGTTGAGATTTCATAGCTTTGGTTTGCAAATTTCTTCTCAATAATAATGTATTTTTAATTTGTGGGCAACATTTTTTCCTTTTGTGGCCATGTTTTTATTGAGTATATTTTTAACTTGCAGGAAACATTTTTCGATTTCGTGGCCATGTTTTTTGGGTTCCTTGAGGTCAACCTAATCACTTTAAATGAACCCCAAAAATTTATGTTTCAATTAAACTCTCACAACCAACACTTTGATAAAATCAATGATGTTCTTGATCTTTGTTGCATTCCTTGCCGATATGGTAGTTTAACTATAATTAAGAGCTCCAACTTTTTTCGGTTTAGGGGTGAAAAGCTCTTTTTTATAGGCCATTTTGTCACATCTGGTCAATAGGAATTAAATTGAATCAATCAACATCCTTTAACCTCTATTTAATCATCCTTGCATAAAACCCTGAGCATGACTCATGCTAATCCCTAAGTTTCTACCTGAAAACACATTGTTTCTATCATTTTAAGGACCAATTCTCCCTGGCCTCTTAATGGACAACGTTGAATACCAAGTTTCTCCACTCTGCACTTGCGTTGATCACCAACGGGTTGAATTAATTGTAGAAATTCAAGAAAAGAGAGAGAATCATGAAGCCTCTTCTTCCAAAAGATTCCAGGATCTATTGTAACCATTTACCTCAAATAAAAGTTTTGAATCCTATCCTATCCTACCTTGGAGTTTTCATCCCTTGTCCCTTGAGCTTATCTTCCCATCATGAGTCGATCTCAAGCCCAGGTTGGTAAAAGGATAAGAATTCATCAATACCTCCTTCACCTGTATATTTATTGTCATCCATAGGCAAGGGGTTGGATTTTTGAGAGTGATTATACCTTTATGTTGTTATTGTAAGAGATATCTTTCCATGCATTAGGATGATTAGAGGTGCACGTTGTGACAAGGAAAGGACAAGTCAACTTGGAGGAGCTTTTTTATTGGATCGACACCTATTTTTAGTTGCAACTCACTCCATTTATATTAATGAAAACAGTTCTTTGTTTTCTTATATATGATTTTATGGTTTCATATATTTCAATATCATGTTGATATATTGAATAAAGTGATTAGATGATGTTGCATAGATTCCATGGATCCTTGGCTTGTGTTAACTGACTGTGCAAGTTCTAATAATAGCGATCAGAACTAGTATTAGAGAATTAGAGCCAAAGAAGGAGAAAAGCATGCGACAAATTCCAGGTAGGCTTCATCTCGTTATCTATTTAATTTAAGGAAAACATTAGTCCCTTTTTCGTTATGTTGTTCTAGGTCAGTCCACTAGGCCTAGGGAAGATACTTCTATCTGGAGTCGTAGATTCTACATAAGAAATTGGCGACCATACTAGTGAGAAATGATTTCCCTTGGTGGTTTATTTGTCCATTGCTCTTGTATTACCTCTTATCCGTACCGTTACTATCTTATTCAGTCAAGAATAGGCATAGGAAGACCTTTAATTGAGTCTCAATTGCAATCCTTGTGTCATAACTTTGCATCCCTAGACCAACGCACCCTCTGGTATTCTGACAGAGCGTTTCACCATAGCTGACCCTACATTGAGCCTAAATTTCATAGCACTGGTGCCTCCTTTTCACCTATGTTGGCCCTTGTCCATGTACAATTTTGCTTTTATCTTGATTTTATCTCTGATTAGCCTTCTTCCAGCTACTCTTCCTTGAGATTTTGAGCGTCTTGTGTTCTATCTGATGCCTCCATTTGGTTTTCTTTCATTTTTTAGTGCCTTTGGTAAGGATTTATTTAGATTTTCCTTTGTTCTTGTCATTAGGTCATTTACAAACTAATTATTTTTTATCGTTGATTGCTTATATGAATTGATGTTTGAGTCATCATTCTGAAAAGTTTGTTTGAATTAGTGATTAAACTTTGCATCTTATTTTTCATCATTTTAAAAAATTAAGTGGTTTGAAAATAAAAATATTTGCATTTGCATCTATGGTTTTGTGTGTGAAATTGCATGTTTTTGCTTTCATTTTTGCAAAATAAAATCCCCCTCAATCGCCGGGGGAGGGGCTAAATTGTGTGCGTTAATCACCTCTTAGTGACATCACCTTTTTTATAAGATTTTGTTTCGTTCTTTCTTTCTTCTTTTCAAATTCGAGTTGTATGCATATACTGATTGTTGAATTTGAAAAGACACTTTTACATTACAGTTAAAGTCTGTGTGGTTTCTTTTCATCAGTGATCAAGTTGCATTCATATGATTCTACGTATTTGAAACATTAAAAGAAAAGAAAATAAAAGTCTCTTTTCATCACATATAGGGCTTTGATTTTGATTGGAATAAAAAAGTTGAGGAGATTGATTATTGCATCACTTGTTTGTTTATTTTTTTATCAATTTCTTCTTCCCCTACTAAGATAGCCCTTTCATTGTTAAAAGGAAAATTAAAATAGTTATTTTCGTCATATTAGTTGCATCATATGTGTGTTAAGGTGACATCGAGTTTTGATCCTTAAAATCAAAACATAATTCCAAATAAACTTTAAAATTGATCTCAATTAACCTAAGGAGCATTTCAAACTTAACGAAACGCATAAAGGTCTAGACTAGAGACGTGTCCGTATGTCTTTAAACATAGGAGTTTTCATTGTTTTCCAACATTGTATCCCTAGGGTGATATCTCGTTCCACATACGTAAATGTATCAGATCTTTCTCCACCTACCTCTAAAGAACGGTCTCATCGAACGGTTACGCATTAGACAACACCACTATGGACTGCACTTCCACATACTATCGAGTATAGTTTGGAATAACACCCTACTTTTTATTCATCCATAGGTAACCAAGTCGACCGCCTTGTATACCGTGATACACAAAACATAGCGTTCTGGGAGATTTCCTACACATATGTTAAATCCTTAGTTCTCCAAGATGTATATTGTAGTTCACGGTTGCTTGGTAAACCTTCTTCCTAGTTTACCCCTTTGTTTTATTTTGTTTTGTTAGTTTCTAAAATCAATTAATTGACTATGGAACAACATCCTTACCATGGAACAAATCCTTAGTAGATCTTAGGTTGAGACTAATGGCAACAGTTCCCAAGTCCACCAATCAAGGAAACCCCCCTGACATGAATATTGTTCCTTTTCCTTCTTTTGGAAATATTGGTGCTCCTTATATGGCAACGTTGTACCTTTCTAGATTTACCATTCGTTTTCCAGTTTGGTTGTTTTTTACCACTATGGTTCTGAATGTCCAAACTGCTTCTCAACCAAGTTCTCCTCCACCTGAACAAGATCAACCTCAACTTGATCCTAAAGTTAACCCTTTTCCTTCTTCACCTGTTATTTCATCATCTCTTTCTTCCTTGCCTAGTGAAAGTATTGATTCTAGTAACCAGGAAGTTAAGAAGTAAAAGAAAGGGAAGAAGAAGAAGAAGAAGAAAAATATGTAAGGGGGCAACTAAGCAACCATTGCTACGGATGAAAATAGTATGGAGGAACCTTCCAATCCACCTCGCAAAGTTAAATTCCCTAAATTTTATGTAAGGTTGACCAACTTCTTAGAGGTTGTCCTAGTGTTCCCAAGATATTAGAAGTGTGGTCTACAGGCTCACATCAGCCTTCATCATCAACCTTTGGAGATCATCATGGTGATAAACCATCCACTAGTGCAAGTGAGGTCCATGGGAAAAAGGATAAAGTCAAGTTTCCTTGTAAGATATGTGAAGGGAATCATCATATTCACCTTTGTCCTTATATGGATGAAGCCTTAAAAGTGTTGGAAAACCTTACAACTTCTCAACCTCATCTTTCAGTTGGTTATTGAAAGCTTCCTCCCAATCCCCCACCAGTTAATGAAGTGATCGATCATAATCTAATTCTAATCAATCCCGCTCTCTATGAATGTGGATATCATGAGTCCATTCCCAACCAACCATTAGTTATGAAAATGGTTGACATGATTCCACCTTCAATTGATCATAACTTTCTCATAGAGAGTGAGTCTCATATCGCTCAGGTTCTTATTGTTTCTTCATATTCCAATGAACTAGGGGATAGTTCTCCCATTCCCATTGAAAAAGGGGGAAATACTCCCATTCTCACAACACTGGAGAGTCATTCTCCCATTCCCATAGCACAAGGGGGCAATTCTCTCGTTCCCACAACACCCCCTCCAAGTAGCATGGTCACTTCCTTTGATTAGAGTCAACTAGCAAGATATTGTATTCCTCCTTATGTTCCCTTCCAAATCATAGCACAAGATTATAATGTGGTCATAGCTAGCACAATCATAGATGAAGGTGCATTTGTTAGTATTATGTCCTCAACTACTTGGCAAGATTTAGGTTTTTAGAAACTTGTGCATGTTACCCAAATTTTTTTGTCTTTTAACAGAGGAACCAGTCAACTGTTAGGGATCATTCCTAAGTTGCCTATTACTTTGGGAGGAAAGAGTTCCTATAAAGATCTGATGGTAGTCCAAGGCGCTTTGGATTTTAATTTACTCCATGTGTGTGACTATGTTTATGACACGAGAGCTCTTATCTCTTCACTCTTTCATGTGATGTGTTTCCCGCGTGAAGGAAGAATCGTGACCATTGACCATCTTTCATTCATTGGTCCTAATTTGACTCCCAATCAACTACCTTCCTATAAATGGTCTTTATATGAAAGCGGTATCTTCCCTGACACAGATTAATTATGTGGCAACTTGTTCCATGCTCGTGTCTACTAATGATCTAGTAGGTGATATATTGCATCATGTATTGGGGGCATTGGAGCCTAATATTTATATTGGATCCTTTGATATGTATCCCTTCCAAAGAATTATTGTTCCATTTGATGAGAACCTCCTGGAAGCCATGGTATCTTGGAGACTATGATTCGGTTCCTAGAGCATATTTCCTTTTTTTTTTGTCAAGCACCTTAAAAAAATGAAACAAGGTCCCTAGAGAAGAGTTATTTTTCTTGTGTCAAGCTCGTTAAAAAATGAAACAAGGTCTATGAGCAGAGTTCCTTTTCTTGTGTCAAGCTCATTAAAAAATGAAACAAATCCCCTTCCAATTTATGTTTTTGATTAGATATCGTAAATTCCCAGTCAAATCTTTCACTTGATCTCATAAATGAACCTTCATTCCATCCACATGTTAGTAACTAATAGTTTACTTAGGTGAATGCAATGAATCTTGGGGGGCATGTACCTAGAATTGAGTCAAGCATAGTTTCCCATGTTTCAAGCTTGTGTAAAAATCAAACCATTCTCATTTTATCCCATGTGATTACCATCTTTATTAGCTTGTTTCTGTTAGATGAGCCTTGGTTTTCTCTTTCCATCGTCACTTTCTTCTTGGTCAATCATATCCTTTCACCTGGTTGTTTTACCCTTTCCTAACGAACCATTGCAATGAGTGGTCTTATTAGCCAACCTCTTGACCTTTGTTTTGAGCAGTTCCATCATGACCGGAACCAGTTTCTACCCTTTATACCACTCGTTCCTCTAGGAGGATTCCTCTTTTATCTCTTTTCAAACTCCTAAATGATTAAAAGATTTTTTAGCAATTGTCTTTTTGAGCTCATTAAAGTAAATGAAAATACATCTACTCAGTATAAGTTTAACCCGTTTCCAGACTGAGATAGACTACTTACGAAAAAGGAATACCTTAGTTGAACATGGCTAAGAGGTTCTCTTGGGCATTATTTTTTTCCTTTCGAGCCTAAGGGACTATCTATGAAAAGGAACATCTGGAGTTTTATTTTCCACGTATTTTTAAAACTCTCTGAACATGAAAAAGATGTCGAGTTATACATTCATTGAACTCGTTAAAGAATCAAACAACGATGGACATGTCATTCATGATGGGACCAAACCACTCCTTCTCTAGGCTCGTTAAATATTCTCAGAGGGATTAATTCGAAGGATGGACTTATATATCAAGCATATGTTATCCTCAAGCTTGCTAAAAAATAAAGAAGTACTGACCAGTATGGTTGGTGAAATTGGGAAAAAATGGAACTCCATTTGTTAATGGCAGTGATTCACTCTTGAACATGACACTCTTCCACTTCATCTATGTGGCTGTTGGGTTGGGAAATCTACTTGTCTTTTGGTTTATCATATCATTTCAAAGCCTCTTCTTTTGGTTTTGGGTCAATGTTGCCAAGTCCATTTAGTGTCATCGTTGTGTTCAAGAGAAGTCATTCAATTAATATTTTCTACAATACTCTTAAGTCTTCATTCCATCTTTGCCTTTCCTGATCCAGTTCCGTATCAACATCATTTTGATCATCCTGTCTCAAATCACCATACATAATTTGTGTTTATTATGGGGGATACATCAAGCCCCTCCTCAATGGGTCACTTCCTTTCGACATAAGCTCATTATCGAGGAAGTTGACTTAGAAACACCTCTTGGTACCTTGGTATTTACATACATTAATGAAAAGTTTCCTCGTTCTCAATGACATGTTTACATCATTGGCCTTAAACCAAAATATTATGTATGGTGTTCAACATAATCTCACTTATTCACACCATACGAATTTTACTAGAGTACCTTGAGAGTCATTAACATCATCAATGGTTTCTCTCGCATTTGTTAATGGATTAAATCATTGACCGATAATTAGATGGTGTCTACCATATTCGACTCTAGCTCATTGATTCACATGGTTAGACTTGTCTATTGGTTGGTCGTGTGAATGAGATAGAAGACCATGTATCTAGTTTCATCCATTCATGCTACAATTTCAAGATTAATACAAGATCACAATGTATGATGGATATGATCATACAGGGATTCATCCAGTCATGGATCCACCATCGGTCATCCATGGACGTCTCTTTTGATCATTGTACATGTAAGTTTATCTTGTGTGCTGAGTATGGATATGCTTCCCTCAACAATGATATCGTGATGTAAATGTATTGTAATAGATGATGATCTCGTCAGTTGTTCTTGATCCTAACTTATCACAAGGTAAATCACTTTAGCCATCAACTATCATTTCTAACTTTTCACTTTAGGGGGCAATCTGTTATACGCCATTTTGTTACATCTCGTCAATAGGCCTTCAACTAAATCAATCAACATCCTTTGACATCGTTTTCATCATCCTTGCACAAATCCCTAAGAATGACTTATTCTAGTCCTTGAATTTATGTTTGAAAATGCCTTGTTTTAGTAATTTTAAGGACCAACGCTCCCTAGCCTCTTACTAGACAGTGTTGACTACCAAGTTTCCCCACTCTACACCGACATTGATCATGAGAAGGTTGCTCAGTGTTAGGGGTGCGATGATTCTAGAAATTTAGGGAAAAGATAGAGAATGTTGAAATATCTTCTTCCAGAAGCTTCTAGGATATGTTGTAACCATTTACCTTAGATAGAAGTTTCAAATCCTATCCTATCTTGCCTTGGATTTTTCACCACTTATCCCTTGAGCTCATCCTCCCATCAAGAGTGGATCTCAAGCCCAAATTGGTAAAAGGATAAGAATTCAAGAGCTGCCTCCTTCGCCTATATATTTACTACCATCCATAGGCAAGGGGTTGGATTTTGGAGAGTGATTATACACTTATGTTGTTTTTGTGAGATATATTTCCATGCATTAGGGTGATTAGAGGTGTACTTTGTGACAAGGAAAGGACAAGTGAACTTGGAGGAGTTCTTTTACAGGATCAACACCTATTTTTGGTTGTAACTCACTCCATTTCTATTAATGCAAAGAGTTCTTTGTTTTCCTATATATGATGTTATGGTTTCATATATTTAAATACCATGTTGATCTATTGAATAAAGTGATTAGATGATGTTGCATAGATTTCATGGATCCTTGGCTTATGCTATATGACTGTGTAGGTTCTAATAATAACGATCAGAGCTAGGATTGGATGATTCAAACTAGAGAAGGAGCGAATAATGCGACAAATTCTAGGTAGGCTTCATCCCATTATCCATTTAATTTAAGGAAAACATTAGCCCCTTTGTGTTTTTGTTGTTCTAGGTCAATCCGCCAAGCCTAGGGAATATACTTTTGTCTGCAGTCGTAAATTCTGCATAACACTCTCCATCATCACTTATCCATAATTGATTTATTCATCCTTGGTGTCATCATATACCATATAAAGGTTTCTTCAATGCCAAGGAAGGTTTTTAGCTAAGAAAATTTCCCCTTAAACTTTATGTGATGTAATTTTCTCCTTACAATTTGGATGCGAAGTGAAAATTGTATGATTTTCCTCTATAAAATATAAAAGAATTCAATGGAACATTTAATTTGGAATGGATATATAACTAAATGATGAAATGTAACCATAACCTTTGGGTTCTTTTGTTGAGAAATCTAGGGCATCGAGATAAGGTGATTTCTCTTCTCATAGTAACTACTTGTGAATGCTTTTTACTTTAGATTAGGAACTTCTTTTACTTACATTATTACAGTGTTATTCTTCATCAAACAACTACCAATGCATAACCATAAATATAAAAGAGACACATAATATAGGATATCATCCATGGCCAAAACCTCTCCCACTTGACAGGAAAATCCAAAAAACTATTCTTCTTATAGAAACTCCAATTGATGAATACCAAGACCAAGACCCTTAACCTATTTTCCTCTGCAAGACCAAGACACAAGTTCCCTTCCACTACTTCTATTTCATGCCCAAGTTAACACTAGTCAAACTTCTACTCCTTCCTCTTTCTCGGTTACCCTTAAACTTTGGATCCCTTCTACTTCAAACCTACACTTAATTTCGGCCCTAATTGCAACATGTGAGAGGTATGATAACCAACTTCTACACCATGTCACCACTTCGCTTGGAGGGGAGAATACCTCACACACTTCAGCTTGATAACTTCAACTTATCAAGTAACATTGCCAATCTTGAATCCTTCATTAATATCCTCAGTTAATTCTACAACAGAAATTGCCACTTTACTTCACACATATGACAAGATTGACCCCAAAACAGATATGAAATTGGTTCAATCTTCTGCTCCTTTCACTCCTTAGTTATAGGTTGCCTTCCTTGACCCTTTCACTGATATTCACATCATTTACAAAATTCATAACTTGCCTAAAAATCCTTGCTCTGAAATGAGGATGAGTGGCCTATTTATAGTTGTTTTCCATGATAATAAGTTGACTTGTCATCCAGCTAGGCTGACATGTCATTGGAGAGATATTATTATTCCTTTTGAAGCCAAATTGAAGGGATATTCTTGTGCTTGTCTTGGAGGGATATATATACTTATATATTGACTCATACAAAATGTAACATGCCTAAAAAGGGTCCTTCATACATGACACTGACTCAATTTGACTTTTATGACTAGATGACCAAACCTAAAGGCTCACAACGGGAGGCATTACTAAAAATAAAATTCCTTGCTCATGAAACCCATGAGACAAGCATTACAATAATAATTTTATTTTTCTTCTTTTCATCAATTACATAAAATCATAATTACACATGGCATTATGAAGACCAAACCTAGTTACACTTTTCAACGCTCCCTCTTAACTAGGGAGGTATTCATAATGGTACTTGGTCATTCTAAATCTTGAATAATTTCTCATAAGAAGAGTGAGATTTGTAACCGATTTGTTTAGCATCATATCAACCAACATTTTCACATAGAAAGGCCTTAACTAATAGCTTTATCTCTCCATGATATCTAAGCTCAACGCTTGTGATACCAATGATGTATAGGCACCCTCATCATTGTCTCTCTCGGAACATACCCCACCTGTGTTCTCAGGGTGTGCTCCACTAGGATTATTCTTATCTTGGATTCTTAGTCCTCAAAGAATATTTGTCCTCTATGGCTACTCTTATCTTGGATTCCCTAACTCATCCTCAAAGAGCATCAGATGCCGATTGTTTACCCAATCCTCCATTTTGTCTTCCCAAGTGAAGACAAGAATGATGTGTCTATCTCTCTCTCTAAATTAGGGAGGACATATCTATTCCAATAAAGGAATGTACTCATTCCTACGGACTCAGAATGTACCTAAGCTCCCTCTTTGGCTTAGGAATTTTTCTTCCAAGTTTCTTCCAAGTAAGAATCTTTTTTTCAGGCTCCCTCTTAATTAGGGAACTACATCAACTCCTTAGGTGGAGATGATGGGACAACTAGATGCTTGAATAACTCCTCTTCACGATGTCATGAACTTATTTTTTTTGTTCAGGAGTCTTCATGTTTTGGGACTTCTTCGTAGGGCACGGACCATCCATCACTTTTATCCATGAGTTAGTCATGTCATCATCGAAAAGTGATCCATTTGTTCATATACGACATTCTTTCATGCCATGGTTCCTTCTACATGTCATGTTTCCATAAGGATATTTCATTCTACTACATGGTCATCGATGATGGAATATATCTAAGGATCTTTCCTCGGAAACCCTGCATAATCCCATCCAGATATTTGTTCAAAAATAAGAAACTAGCATTTAAATAAAAATTACCCTTGTGATGGTCTTTCATCGTGATATCTTCTAGTTTGCATCAACATCCTGCATACATATCAACACATCTCCCAAAGATATATACATATTGTCAAGGGTCTCTTTCTTTTTCCAGACTCCATTAGAATCTTCATATCGTTCGTGGAGATATCTTAATCAAATATCATTGGTCTTTGGATGTTCATTTCCTTTTTCCATGGTTTCATATCCCATGATCCCTTCCTTCCTTTCTTCACACATTTCATTCCCAGAAACTTCCAATCCGATTTCCTCCAATTAATGTCAACCACCTCATACTTCATATGAGGACATATTATGTGTATTTCATCTAGTGAATATGTGACCCATGCATTCTTGCATCCCTTCGAGGGAGGATACCTTTCCTTTTGATTATGCTCTCAAGATATAGCATTGATCTATGTTACCTGCAACCATTGACATGACTCTACAATATCGAATGTAAGCATACATGCCTCATTTTTCCTTTGGGTCATCCAAACTTCCTGCAACAGATCCCTTGATTAAAAAAGTTTCAATCCCTTACTTTGATTCTTTTATGTCATCACACTATCATCCCATGAATTCCACAAGTTTAGAATTCTTGATGAAACACTTGCTTCCTCTCTTGATCGATGAACCTTTCGATGAAGATTCCATCAGAGAATCTTGAGGATCTGGAGTATCCCCATCTAGCAGATGTTTCCTTTTGACTGATGTATAATGAGCTTTGACCTGGATGACCTTTTTATTTTCCATAAGTTCCACTTATGTTTCCAATGAGGTTTTAAAGAGATATATCCTTCATTGTTTACTACCATAGATTCTAACCATATTTTATGTGTCTCTATGATTATGTCCCAAGATCTTGTCTTCAATGCTTCTATGATTCCTTGATGCATCCCATTATTTTTCTTAGTGAATCATGAGATACATATCTTACAATAGATGACTTAGGAACTTGAAAGGAAATTATGTGAGGAAGACTATCTCATTAATAATACAGATCTCTTACTTCATCTTTCATGTACTTCTTCTTTTCAACTTCCTCCACTTCTTCGGAGATATGCGATTCTTCTCTTCCTATTTTTTTATTTCCCTTATTTATATTTGGACAATCTCTTTTTTAGTTCCCATATTCTTGAAACCCATATCATTGGATCTTAGACATGTCCCTTTTCTTTTTCCAAGAACCAGAATTTCCAAATTTTCCTTTTCTTCTTGTCATTGAAGCATAAGCTTGAGTTTTCTCACCTTCTCCCACATAAAATCTGGCCTTTATTATATATTATCCAATATTTTACAGTTACCGTAGATCTTGGAGTGGAGTAGCTTCTTTCTTCCCATAAATACTCGAAGTAAAGTCACCCCACTCCATCGACAATGAATTTAATACAATTGTAGTCATTTCTCTATCAGACATGACTTCACCTAGATCTTGTAGTTGATCCCAGCTTTCAGATATCCTCATAAAGTATGAGGATATTCCATATTCCCTTAACATATTCAGCTTGTAGAATTATTTCCTTAATGATATGATTTATCTAACAGTCCTTAATACAACTCTACCAGTTTGCATAGATTTATTTTGAAGTTTCGAGGTTGGATACATATGGGATGAGGGGGTCCTTGATGGATTCTATGAGAATCCTTTGAGCCCCAACTTCCCCTTTAATATACTTAGCAAGAGATTGAGCATATTCCTTTCTTGGTTTAGTCATAGATCCTTTGACATGTTCCATAACCTCATTTTCAATGAGGTTCAGATATGTCCTTTTCTTCCATGCAAGATAGTTTGAAGCCCCAACCAATTTGTTCCTTGCAAAAAGACATTTTGATAAATTCAGATGTGTACATAAATATACTTACTTGATAGGATATTCATTCTCCTTGTTTCTTCCTTGATGTTGATGATGATATAGAGGATAGAAAAATTCTCCTTGATCAAGATATTTTTCTTCAATAATGTTCCTTTGATCCCACGGAGAGGGATATCCCTTGGTGATGATAGAGAATTTGTTGATGAAGATCGATGCTGACTTCTTGATGATGATCCCAAGACTTCTTTGGAGGCTCCTTCGATCTGGGGTTATATTTCTTCCTTTGTAGATCTTGACTTAAATATTATCTTCGCTTAGATTCCTTTTTCGAGATTTGATCCTTAAGTGTCCCTTGATAAGATGCCCTTCCTTGACCTAGTCACCTTAGCTCTGATACCATGTTGAGAAATCTGGGGCATCGAGATGAGGTGTTTTATCTTCTATTAGTAATTGCTTGTGAATGCTTTTTACTTTAGATTGGGATCTTCTTTTACTTATATTATTATAGTGTTAGTATTCATCAAACAACTACCAATGCATAACCATAAAGAGACAAGAGACACAAAATATAGGCTATCAACCCGGGCCAAAACCTCTCCCACTTAAGAGGATAAATCGAAAAAACTCTTATTCTTATAGAGACTCCAATTGACGAATACCAAGACCAAGACCCTTAACCTATTTTCATCTTCAAGACCAAGACACAAGTTCCCCTCCACTTCTTTTCTTGTGTGATCAAGTTAACATTAGTCAAATTCTTCTCATTGCTCCTTCTCAGCTATCCATTAACTTCGATACCCTTCTACTTTAGACCTACACTTTATTTCAGCCCTAATTACAGCATGTGAGAGGTATGATAACCAACTTCTACACCATGTCACCATGTCGTTTGGAGGGGAGACTTCCTCATGTACTTCGACTTGATAAATTCAACTTCTCAAGTGACCTTGAAAACCTTCAATCCTTCAGTAATACCCTTGGTTACTTCTACAAGAAAAGTTGCCTCTTTACTTCGCATGTGTGACAAGATAGAGCCCAAAATATATCTGAAATTGGTTCGATCTTATTCTCCTTTCACACACTGGTTATAGGTTGCCTTCCTTGAGCCTTTCATTGACCTTTGAATTACTTAAAAACTTTAGAACTTGCCCGAAAATACTTGCTTTGAAATGAGGCCAAGTGGCCCATTTATAGTTATTTTCCATGATAATAAATCGACTTGTCATCCAGCTAGGTCGACTTGTCATTTGGAGAAATATTATTATTCCTTTTGAAGCTGACTTGAAGGGAGATGATCGTGCTTATCTTGGAGGGATATTTATACTTACCTAATGACTCATACAAAATGTAACATGCCCAAGAAGGGTCCTTCATACATGACATTGAAACAATTTGAGTTTTATGACTAGATGACAAAACCTAAAGGCTCACAATGGGAACCATTACTAAAATAAAATTCATTTCTCATGAAACCCATGAGAAAAGAATTACAATAATAATTTTACTTTTCTTTTTTTCATCAATTACATAAAATCACAATTACACATGTCATTATGAAGATTGAACCTAGTTACACTTTTCAATGTCTTTCATGTACTATGAATTTTGAGCATAAATTTATTTTTAACATTCTCAATTATGAGATAAAGCAAGTTACTATTTTCAGTCCACTCGACATTAATCTTATGGCTCATTTTTTATTATTAAAATCTATTATTCAATAAGTTATGGGGAACGAACATTAGGTATCATGCCATATTGTTATCGGGAAATCTAGTGTCCACTCGGAGCTGCTAGTCTCACTAAGACGGGTAGCTATCTTAGAAACAAACAAACCAAAACTACTTTCGCTTTCCTTTATGAGAAGTACATAATAGGGGAATAAAGGACACCAACCTCAGTCTTGCGCTTGGTTTCTTGCTTGGTTCCTCTCCCTTCTGACAGATCTTTGCCGCTCCTTCGCTTACCCATCTTCAAAGAGTACCTGTGGAGTCAAAGCAGCGTAATACTATCGAAGAACAGAGATCTACAATCATAAACAATATAGGACCAGATATATATTGACCACACAAATGAATATATCATCAAACATACAAGAATGTGGAGGAAAACTTGAATAGCTTTATTAATATCAAGAATAGAAAAGAGGATTAC
>APFE030378501.1:12778-37520 GCA_000404065.3 Pinus taeda | reverse complement strand
AATATAGTTAATAAAATCAAACCATGGATTGTATGAATTGCATAAAATTACTAGGTATCATAATTTCAACCAATAAGAAGATTGACTGGATTCTACAAAATATTTTTGCACCTTAATAATCACATGGTTCTTTCACAATGTAAATATTCATGATAAAAAATGATAGTGCTTTCAAAATTCAAACATTTTGAAACCTCCTATGTATAAGTACAGGTCATGAATATAGGTATGTTGTTTTATTCTACTTGCATATGTAAGATAATACACCTACCTCTAATAAAATTCCTCTTACGTAAAATATTCTAGGTGGAATCCCTATTTTATAACGTCAAACACATGAATATTTTGTTTTTTTATGGATATTTAATTTATAGATGATTTTCCATGACTAGAAATGTTGATCATCCCTTCATCGTTAAGTGATTTATAACCTATTATGGGCAGATATGTTTGAGTTGGATTTAGTGACCATGAAAATTGATAATCATATTTTATAATTCTAATATTACTATATTTTATAATGTCTATATATATTTACCGCATAATCATATATTCTTCCCCAATTCCAATCTCCTTACAGGTTAGCTAATGAGTATGCCATATGTTTGACCCCTCCTAGTTCAAACGAACTATAATAACCATTACTTCTTATCCATTAAATCATTTAAATAAGAAAATTTTCATTCCTTTGCCTCCTACCCATAAACCAAGGTCAATTTTTACTTTTCCTCATTTACTTATTGAATCAACTAGTTTCCAACTAAATTGAAGGTTCAGTTGACTTATTTCTTGATCATTGAAACATTTTAATCTTTCTTCAGGGGATTCCCCTTACCTAATCCTTGACATGATCAAGAAATACATACTTGGATTTCATTACTAATATTCACAAACCTATTCATTATATTAATATCTGAATATATTAATATCTGAATGTTTATTTGTGAGTAATTTCAGAGAATAGAAACGTGTTCCCTTATCCCTAACACCTATTTTATTTTGCTAGAAGTATATTTTTTAGATCCTTCCAGGAAGATAGAAAAAATCCTTTATATACTTTGATCCCTTGACCAATTTAGCCTATAACATAGTCATATAAAAACATGCAGTACACATTTTTGTTCTTGGGGATGTAATATATAGTATATTCGAAGTACTTATACTACTAATTTTAACACTACTAGACACTTTCATCAAGAGATCCATTGGATACACTGTGTATTTAGTTATTTTTTCCAATTTCAAGGCCATGAATTTTTAGTCACATTTGTTTTATATAATTTTTTGTTTGAATGGAAAGCCAATTGAAAAGTAAAAAATTAAGTAATATAATTATTTTCCTATTTAGATACACCCCATGAGGAGATTGTTGATTTTTATAGATTAATTTTCATTCATGTGTTCATAGAGAAGAAGTTTGAAATTTATATTTGCTTCATAGTCACACCTTTTTAATCTTTCTAGAGTAATACAATCTTATCCAAAAAATGTGTGATATTACAAGATGTCCTAGTATTTACCCTTTTGACCTATTTGATGCCCCATTTACTAACTTGGTGACCCCTTAAAAATCAATAGAAAAATGAGATAGGACAAGTGATGCCCCTATATAACACCTCTTCATATCCTAAAGCATGGTGATGTAAGCCCATTTATTAAATATAAAATGTTGTTCACATTATCAAATTATCACCCATATAGTGAAAGCATGACATACACCCACATGTATAAGAATTGTATAACGTAAAGTTATCTTGCCTTGTCATATGATTTGGATAGGTGAGCTTTAAGCATGAAAAATGGTTCAAAACATTGACTGAGTAAATCCTTCTTGGGTGATCCCTACCATAAGAATCCAAACCTTTCACTATAGAATTACTTTGATAAAATTCTTTTTGATATTCTAGGGATTACCTTTGTTGTGATTTTATAGATATAGTTTCATAATGATATTATATTTAATTATTCAAATATTGTGCAATTGCCATCTATGGTAGTTGATGCTATACAAATTCTATTGAAAGACCAAAAGATTTTCTCATAGTTCTTGTAGCCTCCACTATCCTTCTTGGATCTTATTTAATAAATTCATAACATCTTCAAAGAAATTCCATAGAAAGGTCATCTAGAACTAGATGTTTCTCCTTTTGAAACTCTATCAAATTACAAGAAATTTTTATTTATGATATTCCTCCATGAAGGATTGAATTTCCTCATAATTAAGAAAATTAGAAATGTATTTTGGCAATATCATTAACCCTACCATTACGGCTGAAGAGTCCCTTTTGAGAAGGGATGTGAATTAATTAACTTCTTCGACAACTATATCAATAAAATGTGTTTCCCACATGCAATCTCCGGTTAATTTTCTACATCAACTTTATTTTATTCCTACAATTTGCACACATATGAATACCCATATATCATTGTCTCCTTCTTCATTTAATAGGGCATTAATATTGAGCCTCCATTCTTTCTCTTTTCGTAGTATGTCTTTTTTCATATTCAAGTAACTTTATATCATGTTTTTGTTCCTTAAATATATAAGTTATTCTCCACTAACCACATGACTTCTTCAAGTCACACTTTGGAAATGAAAATGTAGATAATCCTCTTTGCAATACAAGCTTCTTAAGTCACTTATTCTCCCATGTTGGAGTCAGTTTGGGAAATTCAAGATCCTTTAAACCTCATTCTTCCACCAACTTTTGTAAAATTAATCTGAAACCTAGTTAAGTTGCACAATTGGTCCGCATATTTTTCAATATTGAAGAGTAACAATTAGATCTTTTGCTGCCATGAATAAAGTAATTTGGATATATTACATTTTAAAGACGTTATCCTAATACTCCACCTTATCTATATAAATTTAGAATAATGATATAATTTATTGATTCTAGATGGAATAAAGAAGAATTCCTTACACCTATTTCTAGAGCCCTTAAATAAAGGAGGTTAAAATAAGATTTCATTCAGCCGGTAATATTCCCTCCTTACCTCCCAATGGCATCCATAAAATTGAATTCATAGCTGGTAAGCATTTGTAAAAGTTCTTAAGTAATTTTCTCCCCACTGGTTATAATTTTTTGTAATCGAATGATAGAATTGTTTATTGTATCTAGTAGTCTTTTTGTGCCCAAATAATTGCATCTAATAGTCTCTTTATGGAAAAATTTATTGCTTGAAACGAATACAACAATATCCTTGATATGAGCACATGCTACTTGCCAAAATAGATTCTTTATAGGAAGCATAAGAATATTTTTTTGCAACTATCAAAAATATCATAGTTTATATATATTTATATATATATATATATAACATGTCAACTAAAATAAATTGTTTATACATTATGTAATATCAATAATATTTTTTTTTCTCTTTTTTTAATATATTTAATACGATAATCATATGCACATAACGATTAGATCAATATTTATCTTCATCATGTCACTAAAAGATAATTTTACCTAAGCGGGGATGATAACAACCATTCTAACCAATGGCTTGATATATCCCCAATGGCCAACCCTAATTCTTCCACTTATGACCTCAAGCTACCACCACCAGTGGTCCTCTTGTTGTTAGCTTTGAGTCATCCTCTCTCACTGTGTTGTCATTTCCAAGGCCATCCCTTCCTCTCTTGGTGCGCCCTTCAAACCAACCTTTGTTTCTAGTATTGATTTGCTTTATGTGGCTGGGGGCACCCTCTCTCTTCGATTATTGTGAGTGGAAGACAATTTTGGATAACGTTTTGCAGTTTGGCTCCTCCTTCTCCCAATATCATGCTAGGGATTCAAATTTACTAACCTTCTTAGTATTTGGGAGGCCTGTGAAATGGAAAATTTTCTATTTGTAGGTGTGATCCATTAATCTAATCTCTTACACTAGAGCTAGGATTCACAAATGGACTGGAATCCCATCTATCCTTATAATTGGTGGAGCTACAGGATGAGATGTTCCCTCTTCCTCTTAGGCCAAATATTTTGAAGAATCCCTAAATCGATAGATCTTGCATTAGCTTCCCAAAGATCTCTCAAGGTCAACCTTCATTCAAGATTAGAAAGAAAATATTCCATCTATTAAACTGACAAATGACCATAAAAGCTTTCCTAGTGTTGATTATAAGTAACATGTTGCTATTTGTCAATTTCATGGGTTTCAGCCTTCCACATCAATGCTTCGAGAATGGGTGAGTAAGACATGGTCACCGAATACATATTTGTTCTTCTATTCAAAATTTTTCTTTATGGTATATTTTAAAAATATGGAGGATCAACAAAGAGTTTTTCATCGTGGACCATGGTATTGGGGCCACTCTAGGTTTCCTTTCAACCATGGGTTTCATATTTTAACCCCTTATCTATGTTAGCTTTGGACACTCTTGTTTGCGTTTGACTCCCAAATTTTCCTCTTCAACTGATACACTTAGATATCCTAGTAAATAATGGTAATTCCTTTAGTCGATTCATCAAGATAGACAGAGATAGGATTATGAAGTGTATTGTATTGTTGTTAAACATTAGTGTCGAAGTCAATCTCAAGAAAGAACAACCTAATAAAATCCTCCTCAATTGGAGAAGAGATGTTTATTCACAACCACTACACTATCAGAACACAACTTGTCATTAGAGGATATGCCAATGAGTTGGTCATCTCTAAAATGATTTCTCTTCTTCTCAAGGGATATCTCCCCCCTCAAATAGCATGAAAAATATTTGAGGGTGGAAAGATCCAAAAGCCACAAAGGGTTCAAAGGAACCTTTACTTCCCAAGAAAGAAATCAATTAATAACAAAAAACATCCACACATGGTGTAATGCCTTTAGCATCTTCGCAACCAAAGGCAACACCATCTCATTCCTTTGATGTTGGGGTTCACCCAAAGAATAGGCATGAATGAAGCACACCAATAATCGTGACCTTTCCTATGAGTGGGCACAAACACTTCCATGAATTATGCCACTCGATAGTGATAAGGAAGCAACCGACAATGAAGACTCTCAAGAAACACAAGTATCTCAAGGAAATGCAACTATTATCTCCTCTGCATTTATTCCAAACAACTCCTAATAATGGATTGATATATGAAAGAAGAAATTTAAAAAACTTGTGAACAATATTAGGTTCCATGACCAAAGTCATCCAAAATGTATTGGTTTTCTCAAATTAAGTTGGCTTTAGATGTTCTTATGTAACCTTACACTTAGCTATAAAATACCTCTAAAGACAATGCAAATATTTATTGATTAAATTATATGGAAATACAATTAATAAAAACAAAACCATAAATTGTATAAAATACTAAGATAACATAATAAAAATATTAAATAATTTATTGATTAACTTATATGGAAATACCATTAATAAAAGCAAACTTATAAAATAATTAAATAAACATGATAAAAATATTAAATAATTATATAAAATGCTTTTGCATCATAAATTTAATATAATACTTTATATATAACTAATTTTTCACCATATATATTATATAGATTAATGTATAACATTAATACTATTTAATTCTTAATATTTTTAAATATGAATATTTATTGATTATTTAATAAAATATAATTTATTATTGCAAATTATGAATTATATAAATGGTATCCTAACCACAACTAATAACAATATTAAATGGAATACTTTCTCAAACTGACTCTAACATGGTTCTTTCACAACGGTAAGATCCCAAAAAACAAAATAGTGCTTTCATAATGTCAACGTTTCCAATACACACATACATGAATGCAATATCCGAAAACAAAATCATGCTCATGATGACGGTTGTGACGTAGCCACCACCTTGAGGATACATAAATCAGCTGGGAAGCGAGAGCATCCCGATCGTCACCTTCTATAAGAACACCGTTTTGTAGAAGCGATAACACGTAGCTGCAAATTGGCACATTCGTCTGGAATTTCGACCCATAGGAGTCGCTACCGATTTATCACTCCCCACGAATTTAGCATGGACTCTGGAGCAGCAGCGACAGCTATGCTGATTGTTCTGGCAACTGCAGTGCTGCTGATGATCCTACTCGAAATGAAACGAAGCAATGGAGACCAATATCCATCAATGGCTGCCACTATGGCGAATGCCATTTTCAATTTTGACTTAGAATTGCATTTCCAATATTTCCATGTCCCTCTTGCGCTTATCTTAGCGGATAATTGGAAAAGAGAGACGTTGTAATGATGGTTGAGGGGAAGGTAACTCATATAAAGCAGCACACTTTGGCCATTTTCATAAGAAACAGTTATTGTGAGAAAGCATTTAGATTCCATATATTATTCCTGCTTTTTTTCCTACCCATACCAGTTGGAATAATAATGACCGCTTGTTATGGGTAACACCATTACCTATTCTTATGGGAAAAAAATCCAACTACACTATAGCAAGATAAGTAAATAATAAGTAAATAATCGTGTTAGGGTTTGACAGTATTGAAACCTCTGTTATGGATGAATGCCAATAGGATCTCTTACTAAGACAAACAATGGATTCAATCTGCAAAGTAGCCTTTGGGATGGATCTGAACAGCTTAACAAATTCTACCGCTGGAGCAGAGGCATCTTTTGCAAAGGCTTTTGATACCGCAAAAACTATGGTATTGTGGCGTTATTTTGACATTACTCGGAAACTAAAAAGATATTTCAACATTTGGTCAGAGGCTACCTTGAAGAAAAGCATGAAAAGGGCGGATGATTTTGTGTCATTCAGAGTAGAACACATGAGATATTTGTGCAAAACAACTATGTAAGAATACCAAATCTTGCAAACGAATGTTTGATATTCCTTTCAACATATTCAGTGTGTGCAAGTGGTGGTACTCGCGACCTTGTTTCGCTGTCTCTGGCTTCAAAAATGTTTACAGGTAAAAGCAGACATACTGTCTCGTTTTATTTCATCAACGGAGAAGATTCCAGAAACTCACTCTGACAGGCATCTACGAGATATTGTTGTCAATTTCATTGTAGCTGGGCGGCACACAACTTCAGCAACCCTTTGCTGGTTCTTTCATTTGCATTGCAAGAACCCAGATGTTGAAAAACGGATTCTTCAAGAAGTTCACGACGTGGTCAAGGTTAATGAATGTGGGTCCATGGAAGATTCTTTAACTATGTTTTCTGAAATCCTGACACATACAGCTTTGGATAAGATGAACTATCTTCAGGCGGCTTTATCAGAGACCTTGCGCTTATACCCTGCTGTTCCCGTCGTAAGACTCTTGTCATTAAGAATCTCAAATTGTTATTGAATGTTTTAAAGGCTTAGCTTCTTTCATTATCCGTATATTAAATTAATTATTTTCAATATTTTAAGAATCTCATTACATATAAGAACTTGCAGTTTTATTATTTTCAATCTTTAGTAATCCCATTTCATAAGAAATTGCGATTTATTTTATTTGAAAGAAGACGTTGGCCTCTCGTCCTTTTGTTGGTAAACACTGCAATTCAATTTTTATGTTTGAAGTTAGAATGATTAAAACCTATTTTGCTTTGGTTTATATTCCATTATTTTTTTGTGGGTGTATTGCTGCTTTTTTCACGTAGTATGTTTGGTTTCTAACTTCTTTTATTTATAATCAATTTCTTTTTCTCTGTTACTTGGTCTTTCTTTCATGAATAGTTTCTAATTTCTGTATTGTGTGCTCATTTTTTTTTTTTTTTCTTAACTAGTTCTTTTTCCATATTGCACGTGGCTTTGTAACCTACACAGATTCCTCATATAACTTTACATTTGTTCTCCTTACACATGCTTTGATGATATTAAGGAGTTTTTATGATAAATCATTTACCTTTTTCATTTTTTCTTATATCTAATTTTAGTTGTCTCGAAATTTTCTAAACTATTACTTTTCTTAGCTGTCAAAATATTTCTTAAAATGTTTCTTCAGAACATGGGAGTATTGAAGCCTTTGCAATGAGTATGTAAAAATATTTTTAAATTTTGTTTCAAAGTCTTCTCATATATTGAATACGTTATCATTTTTACATCCTTAATACGATGCTAATGTTGATTCAAGAGTGCCTTTGAACATGGATCATTTCTTCTCTTGAGTATTCCATTTATTTGATCACTTAATGACTATGTTAGAAACATGTTGATTATGTGATGAATATAACAGAAACATGAGAGAAAGGTATTCATTTCAATTCATTTAGGCATTAAATAATGATAATCTCATCATGTTTTTGTTGGCCATCTCACTATCACTGGGTGTCGTGACATTGACTCATTTGAGTATGTCTTTTTATTTCGTTCCTCGATGTTTTCATTTTAATGGTTTGTCAAAAGTTCCTCCTTCTACTTAGAGAGATTCACTCTAGTATTCAACCACCTCTATTTCTCTATTTCTTAAAACTCTAGTCAAAATATCACATTCTTATGGTGTGCCATTTGTTTATATATTTTTTGTAATAGTTGTGTAACACGAAATAGATATCAAAATTCGCTAAAAATATATTTATTCGTAATGAATAATGATATGATTCATTGAAGTGTCCGTCAATGTTGATTAATAAATAGTTGTAACAATCTAAACTCCAAATGTTTGATTATTTATTTATATATTATTAGAGATAAGGTTCATTTGAAATTAATGGTAACATTCACAAAGTACTAAAATGAAAATAAGAATGAATAGTTGTAACAATCTAAACTCCAAATGTTTGATTATTTATTTATATATTATTAGAGATAAGGTTCATTTGAAATTAATGGTAACATTCACAAAGTACTAAAATGAAAATAAGAATGACAACGACATCCCTATTGATGGTGTTGGACCTCCAATATTAAGGGGATCTTCACGATATGAAGTCACAACTAGGCTTCACACCGTTTGAAGTAGGACTTCCAGTAGTGGGTAGTAATGTTATGCCTTCACAGCGAAAATGTTCAGAGTGAAAACACGCTCAGTGAAGTATGGTAGCATTGGTGAGAGAAAGTGTGTGACCCCGCGGAAAGTCAAGTGCAATGCATGAAGGTTACAACACACAAAGGGAAACAAAAGTGTGCCTCTTGGAAGCCTTTAATAATACGCAGTTTGAAATGAACAGACAAGCATAATGACATCACAAGCTAAGTTGCACAATAGTCCACAAGTCAATGTGATAAATTAATACAACAACATGCATTCAACAAGATTCATACAAATGCAAATGAAATAGTTCATAATCATAAATGTAAGTTAAATAACATATAGTTTAAATACAACAAGAATAGTCCTACTATATTCACGACATATGCATGGAATCTTTGATTTTATTATAAGTGAAATTTATATTCATACATACACCATTGATGGACCATTTTCCCTAGTATTGGAACATTAGAGTGAAGAACAATTGTTCCTGCAAATAAGTATACTCGCTCTACACGAAGAAGAAGCCAAGGCTCTTCATAATACTCCCAAACTCCTTATAAGCCTAAGCCTAGCCAAAAGCTTGACTCCCAAAAGGTTGTTGCATGAGTTATGAGGTTATATTTATAACAAAAGGGGATGACCCTTCAACTCCCCTTTATGACCTTTGGACTACCTTCATGACTCTTCAAATTCTTTACAAAATGACTCATCAGGACACTTCATATTCCGATATTAACACTTGGAATTTCACTTACAACATAATTACAAATTTTTTTACATTTACACTTGTACCCATATAAGACAAAATAGGGTAGAGACAACTTAACAAACTAATAAGATAAAACACTATGGTGCTTGAGTTTGGGGAAACTCTAGCTCAATAACTTCCACTTGATGCTTCTTGGTGACATGTTGGTGCGATTGTCGATAGTGTGCGATGACATCCCAAAATTGAATAATGGTGTCGAGGTGGAAGCAAACTCTTCCCTCCATTGTCTCGAGGTACAATGATTTGGAACCAGTTTCAACCTACCTCTCAAGCAAGAGAAACATTGTTCTAATCTGTACATGTTATGAAACCAGCGCATGAAAAAGATAGAAAAGATAAATCAACGCCTTAAAATGAACCTCCTCAAGGGGGCAACCTCCTTTACATTACATAAATGAATAATTCTTGGATGATTCAAATGAAAAGACATCCTTTCTATATATAGGTGTCTAAGGGGTCATAACATAATCAGAGCTGACATAACAATAATAATATAAGGGCACAAGAATAACAATAGTGTGATTCTATGGGGCACAATAGTAACAATATGGACACTACATCGGTATATCAATATAGTAAGTGGGTTGTACTAATAACAATAAGGGGTTACACTAGTAATATAGGGGCCTAACATGCCCCTCTCCTTCAAAAAGTGTTGTCCTCAACGCTTGAGTAGTTCTTGATACTTTTGTATAAAATTCTTGTCCTCCCATGTGGAATCTTCAGCTAGTAAGTTCTTCCACCTGATGAAATACTGTGAAATTGATCGATTTCGTAGCTATCGGGTTCCTGTTTCTATGACTGCTCCAGGTTCCAATATGATTTTTTACTTCCTCTTCAATTTCTGGCAATATTTTTTGAATTGGGATCTTTTGCAGCTTTTGAATAAGTGGGCATACTTCATTGTCCTTCTTCCATTAATCCCTTGCTTCGTTTATCCAATTTGGTTGGATAATAGAAATAGCACAAAACAATGCTTCAACATCCTCATCCTTGAAGAGTCTTCCCATTCGGTAAGGTCACCATTTTTTAAGTGCATGTAGTATTTCCAATATTTCCTTCTCATAAATAGCTTGCTTGAGATGTAGCAGTAAAAATACCCAATCACATCAAAACATTTTCACTATGATCTCGATCTACCTGTTGTTTCATTTGATTTTGCACCAAAGTGGCGTTATCCTTTAAAAGTTGGAGAACTTGTTGTTGATGCTCGATGTGATCTTTCACTGCTTGAACCTTTTTCTTCTTGATATGTCCTTCTATCTCTAGAGTTTGAGGAGTGGTAATTTATTCCAATCCTTTAGAAGATATGGTCGGATTCATTTTTTGACGCTCGATGTGATCTTTCACTTCTTGAACATTTTTCTTCTTGATATTTCCTTCTATCTTGATAGTTTCGGGAGTGGTAATTTTGACCAATCAATTACAAGATATGGTTGGATTCATTTCTTCTTTCTGGATGTGATCTTTCACTTCTTGCACATTTTTCTTCTTGATATGCCCTATCTTGAGCGTTTGAGGAGTGGTAATTTCAGCCAATGCATTACAAGATATGGTCGGATTCATTTCTTCTTTATATAGGCTTTGTTCCTAGAGTATATCCTCTTCTTTTGAACTTTCTTGCTCCTTTTCTTCTTCCTCTTCACAATCTATGTAGAATAATTTCTTTTCAGCACACTTATGACCTTTAGTGTATTTTCTATCAAAACTATAACAAATCGCTTTTGCTCTTTTTTCCTCCAATTGTTGTGGTGTCAACCTTATAGGTTGTTGAAGGCTGGGGGTAACAACACCTTCCATCTTTATAGTTATGACTAGCATGCTTCTTGGTTGCCATAATTTTGCTTTCCATTTTTCTTGCTAACCTGAATGTCTTCTCTAATGAATTAGGTTCCCAAAGGCGAACATCATGTTGGATATTATCCTTTAAAGTCCCTATAAACACGTCAATCCTATGCTCCTCTGGAATATTTTTTACCATTATGTTCAATTTTTGGAACTCCTCAATGTGCTCCATTGTTGAACCCTTTTGTTTGAGACTTATCAATTGGCTAAAAAAGTGTTGCTTTTTGTATCCTCATAATTTGCTGTCAATTCTCCTGTAAAAATTGCCCAAGTGATAATTTGTTTACGAGAGCAAAGCCATTGATACCATAGAAACTGATTTGGTTCCAAATATAAAGTTGCAGTACGTACCTTTTATTTGTTTTGCACATTATTGAGATCGAAAAATTGCTCCATCTGTAATATCCATGTTGCGGGATCCTTGCCATCAAACTTACTGATATCGATTTTTCGAATATGGTGGGTCTTCGATCCAACATTAGAGTCTATGGAATCATGATTAACATTTCTTTTGTTCTCATCATGACTTTCCTTTGATACCCTTTCACCATTAGTGACCATTTCTTATAGCAACTTATTCATATTTATCTTCAATTCTTCCATCTTATCATCCATGCCATCAATTTTAGCATCCATGCCATTCATCTTAGCTTCCATGCCATCCATCTTAGCTTCTACGCCTTTCTTTAAATAATCCATCTTAGCTTCTACACCTCTCTTTAAACCATCCATCTTAGCTTCTACATCTTTCCTTAAACCATCCATCTTAGATTTTGTTGATTTTTGTGCAAGTGATGCTTGTTGCACATGTTCTTGTAATTTTGATATATCATATCGCATTTCTTCCTCTTCTTCATGAGTCATGCTAGAGCTTTCAGGTTCCTTACTAGGTGTTTGCATTTTATTTCCTCGAGGCATCAGTTACCGATAATAATGCTCTACTAGCCCTTTTAATTCCTTCAAAATAAATTTTCAAACCAATCTTAAGCAAAAATTTAAAAGAATCTAGACACCTTTTTTTCACTTTGTAGGAGCTCGATATTGCCTCTAATGTATCTCTGTACTTGGAGATCATTTAGTTCTCAAATTGCGGCCTGTGGTAGCCCTTTGTGTCCTCTTTCCAATTCCACTATTCTGATCCAAATTGGATTCTTTGAGGACGAGTTATGCGAAATCTCCCATAGTGACCTGATTATAGACTAGTTCAGTAGAGCGAACTTGTACGATGTGCCATGAGTCACTGTTTCAATCTTTGGCAATGAAAAATATATACAAGAAACTACAGTCTGTCCTCTTTCTGTACCTTCTTACAAAATTTCAATCCATTGCTTAGAGAAAAAGTTATGATGATTTTCCCCAAGTCACTTGTTTGGAATGTAATTCAGGAGTCTGCGAAAAGACCGAATTCCTCAGATAATATCTCTGCAAATATAGCATAAAAAGTTCTGAAATTTGGACCCCAGATTCAGTGCAATTTCTTCTCAAATGGGTTTTTTTTAGCTTCTAAAACATTGCAGAGAAAACATTATAGCGAAAATTGCATGGTGACCTGTTTAGAGTAGCGAAACCCTAGAATCCAAAGCTCTGATACCAAATGTTATGAAACCAATTCAAGAGAAAGATAGAAAAGATAGATCAACGCCTTAAAATTCAGCCTCTTTGAGGGGGAAACCTCCTTTACATGACATAAATGAACAATTCTTGGATGATTCAAATGAAAAGACCTCCTTTCTATATATAGGAGTCTAAGGGGTCATAACATAATCGGAGCCGACATAACAATAATAATGTAAGGGCACAATAATAACAATAGTGGGCTTCTATGGGTCACAATAGTAACAATATGGGCACTACATGGGTACATCAATATAATAAGTGGGTTGTACTAATAAGAATAAGCGGTTACACTAGTAGTATAGGGGCTTGATAGTACAAGACCACCGATATAACTATGCATGTTCTGTCTATTCACCTCCAAGTATTCCTTGGTGTAATGTTTTCTCAGCTGCTCCAAGTACTCTTCGATATCATACCTGACATTGTTCCTAGGATTAGCTTCGAGAAGCGAACCTACTCATGGGATCTGGTGTGCATTCGCTAAGACATACAAACTATTGTATAATCGTACATATGAGGCCTGAATACTACCAATGAAAGGGGTGAGATGCTTATTGTCTTGAATCAATATTTAAAACTTCACTTTCTCTAGCTCTGCTCGTGGCTTCATTTTCTTTCCCAAGTTAAGTGTTATCGCTTTGTATCAAATTGTCTATTCACGGATGGATACAATGGTAACTTGGATATTCTTGAGAGCTTTGATGAAGTCTTTCCTTCATTGCTACAATCCATGCAAGTAGAAAATTTCCTTATGTACAGTAATGAGCTCCTCACAAAGGTTCTACATGGTTTCTCCGAGTGTTGATACTTTCACAAGTATCGTTGTTCTCATTTCCTCCAAGTGGACCCATGAAGAAGCTACATTTTGTGTTGTTGCGCAAACTCGTTATGACTCCTGTATGACAACCTATAAATCCTGTGCCAATTTCTTATTCCCGACCATCAAATACTAATTGTTTGATGATGTTGCACCTTTGAAGGGAAAGTTGGATTCAGTAATGGAATTTGGATTCTTCGTAGTGTCTGCCACTACACTCTTTATCTAATGAATACAGGCAACCCGAGGCCATCTGGAAAATTCTTTCTTTGTGTTTGCATAATCATATTTTGTATATCATCATATAACAAATTTTACATGCCCGTTACGAGATCGTCATCAAGAGGAAAAAATTTCCCTTCCTTGGTTGGAGGTAACTCTGCTGCTAGAGGTGGTGGAGACTTAATTGGGACCTATGGTACACTTGACATCAGGTTGACATCTTCATTCTACAGCTCTGATTCTATCTCCATGTCATTGATGTCAATTACTTCTTCAACACACTGAGCAAGATCGTTATCCTGATTTTGTTTCCCCTTCCCCTCTGTTTCTTGCTAGTTCTATTTCTGTTCTTCAGCTTACTTCTGCAATGTTTCTACTATTATTGTGCATTTCCTTTCCTCTTCTTCATAATTCTTCTTCTCTTCCTCCATTATGCTTCATTGTGCTTCTCTCTTCCTCTATTTTATTCTCTGCAGACTTTGTTTCCTCTTCACCTAACTTGCTAAAGCAACTTTCATAAAAACAGGATCCACTTTCATCTTGCAACTTTGTTCCTTCCCTAGACTGTAAGATGATGACATATGCACATGAGAAGGTTGGATAACTGCATGCAATTCTATGTAATCTCGACTGTTAAACACTGATGTAAACATGTCAGTCCTCTAGATCTTCTTTGAAGTTCCTTGCTAAAAATATTTGTTAACCATGTGTCATGTTAGATCTGAATCCTTTTCTACAAATAGTTAGGTGTCACCATACATTATCAAGTCCATTGGCATTTCGTAAACTGCTTCCCCAATACTACTAAGAGAGTAGTATCTTTTGAAACAACTCTCTTGGGTTCCATGGTAACAATGATTGTTGGAGAGAAGTGATCAACAAATGTGGTACTTGTGGGACAAAAGGGACACTCATGGTAAGACAAAATTACCTTTAATAAATCTAGGTTCAAAGCATGATAAACAAGTAAACCAAATAAGTAGTGAGAGTGATTGTGTAGTTTCCATGAATAGGTGAGAGGGAATGGATATGGGCATTGTGCATTACACATTGCTAACAACCAAGGGTTCATATTGATGGTTGATGCTTCATAATGCACAATTCAGGGAGGGAAAAGACTAGGAGAGATTATGCATTCCATAGTCTAAGTGGCCAAAGGTAGTAGACCGGGCCCTGGAACTGGGCAATGCGTAGTTGGGAGAACCTGTACTACAAACTACATATTCTTAGAGGCCAATATCTTAGCTTGAGCCTTAGAATTTCACAGTGCCTAGCTCGGCAAGGTAAAAAATGGCCAATGATAGTGCAGATCTTCTTAGTGAAGGTGTGGGAAATAAGTAGATCTAAGTTACAATGTGATGTTAAGTTATAATATGAATAAGTATAGATGAACCAATGTGAATAAAATGCAGAAGCTCAATGAATGGAATGAAAAAAAAATATGCAAGGAGACTCATTGAAACGAAAACCATGGGTGAAAAAACAAGAAAACTTATGCGACAATTTTGAAAGGAAAACAAAAAACTTGAACAACACTTCTAAAATATAAAATAGATTGCAACAAGAGAAACCATGCATAGAAACAAATAAAAAAACATTCACACAAGAAAAACGACAAAAGGCGATAGAGAAATGGCAAAAAGGCGATAAAAGCAAAACTTAGCTAGAAAAGCTGCAATAACTCCACCGAAGGTTCTTTGATCTCCTTGGGAATTATATAGCTCCAATATCGAATGGTAAAGTTAGCTCTAGAAGTGTTTATTAACTAGATTTAAGTAGATTAGGTTCTATGACTTGCATGCCTAAAACCAAGGAAAAAACAACACTTAGCATAAACTTCTAAAAACAACAATGTGCCACCTTTGCGAAACTAATAATGGGTCTTTATTTCCTAGGGATGTTTTTTGTTTTTTTTAGCTTTCTTACTTTTCCTCAGAAGCTTTCCATGCATGTTGTTGGGAAATATTGTGCAACTGCGAGGAACTGGGAAACCTCTGGCTCAATGCACTACATAGTTTCTGAGCTTAGTGAGGGATTGTGCATTTTTTGGGCTTAATGTTAGGTTGTCTTCCATGACTGTGTAGTTTATGAGTTCAAGGATAACTACCAAATTGAATTGGCCATTTCCAATCATCAAGGCTGAAATCCCTCAAGGATTGTGTGGTTCTCGAAGGCAAGCCAAGAATTTCTATGTGACCAAGTCAGGAGGTTAGGTTGTGACTTATAAAGATCAATTATGTGCAAAACAAGAAAACATGAGCACAAATGAAAAATAAATGTCTCATTCAAATTATGAGTACTTGAAAACAATAAAAGATATGCTCTTGTGGATGGGAAGGAAGGGTCCAAAATCAAAGCATGGGAGAATTTTTGGAGGGTGACTATTGTCTCTACAACACTGGAGACACTTCGGTATAATTCCACCTCCCTATATGGATCTTGTGTCATGCAAAACAGGTCTAATGCTTCTAGAATTATTGTTCAGTTCATTGATGGTCACAACTTCTTCACCTAGCTTGAGTTAAATATGTAGTCCCTACCATTCTCTTCATCGAAAACACACATACGAAGCCAAGTCAAATTGAGTTGTTTTGACTGGGGGTGAGGAGTGTATAACTGCACAAGTAAAAGAGAAAGTCAAAGTCTTAATTTTATTCTCTATTGTTGATCCATTGGTAGGAGGCCTAGAAAATACTTGTTAAAATCACTTTAGGAACACAAGAATTGCTCCACTACCAGCGAACATGGAGATTACCCCATTGGAGTTGCTTGCTTTAGCTCTTTGTGCATGAGGCCTTTCTCTTATTTTGCCCTTTATTTTATTTTTAATTTTTATTTTTTCAAAGAACTATCCATCGACATTTATTTATTTCATGGCATGGAAGAGGGATCCCAAATTATTGAGAGTATAAGGGTTGTCCCTTCAAAGAAGGATATCTAAATACACATCTGATATACTTGTTAACGTTTTCCTCCCATACTTACTCTACTTGACTTAGTTGACAAGGATTAACCAAAGTAGAAGACCGATTAGAGTAGGTAGTATTAATTAAAAGTGCAAGGATTACGATTTCACTGTGACTTTATTCAAAAGGAATGCATTTTCCATGAAAGCATCATCAACAAAACAAATGAAAGATTTACATAAAGAGAGGGAATGAACATATAACCAAGCATTGATATCAGTGTAACTTCCTCTTCTACTTCATCATACTTGTTTGAGAAGACAAATATGGTCTCATGCAAAAGCTACCCTATGACTGAAAAGAAAACAAAGAAAAGGAAAGAAGCAAAGAGAAAAGTAAATGAAAGCGAACAAGAAAAGGAAACAACTACTCCTAGTCCTACCTAACAATGAATAGGAAGGACTCGTGTGAAATGATACTTCCAATGTAGCCATTGGTGCACTTGCTAGCCCATGTATGCGAGGGAATTCATGTCAAGAATGATATACAAGCATAATGATAAGCTAGAAATATGGGACAACACAAACCAAAACGTGCAATGTTTGGAAGTACACATAGAAAAGTAAGAATGAAACATGCAAGAAAGACATTTTGTGGGTGCATTGTGGTGTTTGGACACAATGCAGCCTAAAGGCATATACAAAAAAACTTTTGAACTGCAGAAATGGGCAAATAGAAGGAAAGAAGAAAGTTTTTGTTGTGCAATTGCGCTTGCCATGTATGATTCCTCTAATGACTAAGCGATACGATATTGTGATATTGATGGACGATGTGAGAAATGTCAAATAGATTGATTTTCAATGTGTGTGACAGAGTGATGTCCAGCCTGAAAATATGCAACACATTTCTGATTGGAAGTAGAACTGACCTCAATACTACGAGAACCTGACATAACCATCAGCTCAGGTTGAAGTGCTTCAACAGCTTGGGGAAGTTAGAACACCTCAAAAGATGGATCACGAAAGATAGATTGCTTGGAAAGATTAAGAGTAGAAGAATCAGGATCATAACTGAATGAATCAATGAAAAGGTCATGAAAACCACCATCAGAAAGTTCAAGATTGCAAAAAGAGGAATCCTCGTGATCTGATGAATCGCAAAGAGAGGAAGATGGAAAATGAGAAATTTCACTGTCTATATTTTTATAAAGATTAGATGAGAGGTTAGGACAATCAAGCATAACATATTTCTCCTCTCTTTATTTAGATGAAAAACTGACATTCCATATGTTCTGAGAATGACCGAATGTAGTCACATCAACAAAAACTAAATTTTCATAAGGTTTAATATTAATGAAAAATTTGTGTAAAATGTGAGGATGATGAGGGAGAGGTTTGGAAGGAAGAAAATCTTCCTTTATAAAAAATTCTTGTTCACCTACGAGATCCCACACATGATCATTGTAAATGATATCACAGGTTGGCTACTCAATATCAACTCCATTCAAAACTTTATCCTCGTGAACATGAAAAGAGAGATTTGAAATAAGTGTACACAACAAATCACAATCCAAAGGATTAGAGGAACCAAAGGGTGGAGGAAAAGGAGATAACACTTCATCATAACCATCAAACTCGTAGTGCAAACTTGCGTTGAAATTTAGAGTATGTGTGGTGGGAGAAGATGGTGGTAGATCAACAAATGAAATCTCAAGTTCTCCCAACTCAACAGAAATAACTAGAGTTGTTTTATGAGAATTATAGTTATTTGATGAGAGGGGGATGGAGGGTCACTTGGAACAAAAACTTCATCCATCATAGATTTAGAAGGTCTAATAGTGATGTTGGTTGGGATAGGTTTGAAAGATTTAAACTCATGTGGATTTTCTGAAATGTGAACAAGATATAAGAATTTGTCTACAAAGAATGACCAATAAATTCTTGAAATTAAAAGAAAAAATAAGTAAAATGATCTTGTAAATCCCAAACAGGTTCATCAAGTGCTTTTTGCAAATTCAAAATTTTCTTGCATGAAGTTTTATGATCATACATATCAAAGGCATGAAAAAACTTTGTGACAAGGTGCTTGAAAGAGTGAATAGAGTCATTTGGAAATGTGTTACACCATTCTCATACACACCATTTGAATGTGAGAATGAACAACCTATAGCCAATATCCTCATAATGGATATTGTGGTTTGTGAAGAAATCAAGAAAATGTGTTGTGTGCAAATAAGGTTGTTTCACCCTCACCATTGAATTTCAAATACGACAACTCATCAATAATTTGTGTCAGCACTTTCAGAGTTGTGTCTAGAGAAACATGTTGGGGTTATGATTTGGGGAGGAGTCATTAAATGAGTGCAGCAATTCAAAACTAACTTCAAGGGGTCAACTTGTCATCTCACCCTCCTTCTAGCATGGGAAATGTTGATGGTGCTAGACCCACCAATATTTAGTGGATCTCCCCAATATGACGTCCCAACTAGACCTCACACTGTTAGCAATAGGAGTCCCATTAGTGGGTGGTAATCTTATTCCTTGACTGCAAAAATGCGTGGAGTGAAGTACAACAACTTTGGTGAGAGAAAGTGTGTGACTCTACGAAAAGTCAAGAGTGATGCATGAACATTACAACACACGAAGGGAAAAGGAAGTGAAACCCTTGAAAGCCTATAATAGTATTCAACTTAAAAGGAACACACAAGCGTAATGACATCACAAGCTAAGATACATAATAGTCCACAAGTTAAAGTGATGAATTAATACAACAACACACATTCAACAATATTCATACAAATGCAAACGAAATAGTTCATAAGCATAAGTGTAAGTTAAATAACACACATTGAAATTACAACAAGAATATTCCTACTATATTCACAGCATATGCATGGAAATGGGTTGGCTCTAATTTTATTATAAGTGAAAGTTCCATTCATACATACACCAATGACGAACAACTAGCCCTAATAGTGGAACATTAAAGTAACGAACACGTACTCCTCTAAAGAATTATACTCTCTCTATGCTATGGAGAAGCCAAGGCTCTTCAAAATACTCCCAAGCTCTTTCTAAGCCTAAGCCTAGCAAAAATCTTGGCTCCCAAAATGTCATTGCATGAGTTATGGGGTTCCATTTATAACAAGATGGGGTGATTCTTGAACTCCCCTTTGTGACCTTTGGACTACCCTCATGATTCTTCGACTTCTTTACAAAATGATTCATCATGAATCTTCATATTCCAATATTGGCACTTGGAATTTTACATTTACACTTGTACCCATATAAGAAAAAATAGGGTAGAGATAACTTGACATGCTAAGAAGACAAAGCACTATGATGGTCGAGTATTGGGAAACTCTATCTCAGCAACTTCCACTTGATGCTTCTTGGTCACATATTGGTGTCAATCTTAGTATTGTGCAATGAAATCCCCAAACTATGTAATGGTGTATGGATGGAAGAGGAATCTTGCCTCCATTGCATCTGAGCACAATGATTTGGAACCAATTTCAACCTCCCTCTCGAGAAAGAGAAACATTGCTCTAATTTGGATAGGACTACCAATGTAATTCGGCATGTTCTCTATGTTCAACCCAAAATCTTCCTTGGTGGAAATTTGTCTTAGTTGCTTCAAGTACTCCTTGATCTCCTGCCTCACCTAGTTCCCAAGCGTAGGTCCAGGGAGTGAACCAAAAAATGGGATATTTATCCAGGTGGATGTTGGTGGCCACCCACCTATCCCACTTGGACCCCCATAACTATCTCTTTCATTTTTCAATTTCCTAAATTGTAGCACAGTTTACTATTTTTAGCAGTTTTTTGGGTCCTGAACATCCGGGGCCATTTTGAGGCCCTAAACAACGGTTTTTTGGAACTCGCGGGGCAACATGGGTCCATGGATTGGTGTTTGCCTTCCCAATGTTGTAGTGCTTGGATATATCTTTTGCCTTCCCAATGTTGTATTGCTTGGATATATCTTTCTAATGAGCTATTGTACGCATCAAATGGAGATCAGGTGCCAAATGTACGACCCCGGGAAGTTGATGTACCAACTTACCCAAAACAAGGCCCATAATTTGGTGTTTCATCTTCTCGGGTTAGATTTTTGGATGTTAAGGGTTTTCCGTTATTTCTCAACAATAAATAGGCTTTTGAGCCTCATTGTAACATAGTTCAGAGGCATCTAGCTGCCACATCTCTTCTTAGAGATAAGCTACCATCGCCCTAGCTACTTTATTTCCATTTTTGTTTGTAAGCATATTTCACTATTTTACATTAATGAAATGAAGTATTATTTCCATTGAATTTATGTGTTTATGGTTATCTTTGTAATTTGTTGCATTCCTGCTTAAATTCGGATCATATATTGTGCGAATTCCCAAAGACATCCAAACTATTGTATAATCGTCCATATGAGGCTTGAATACTACTAATGAAAGAGGCAAGTTGCCTATTGTTTTGAATGAATATCTGAACCTTCACTTTCTCCATCTATGCATGTGGATTCATTTTATTTTCCGAGTTAAGCAATGCCCCTTTGTATCATATTGTAAATTCATGCAGAGATGTGATGGGAGCTTGAATATTCCTTAGAGTTTTGATGAACTCTTTGCTCTACTATTGCAAGCCATGCAAGCAAACATCTATCTTATGTAATGTAATGAGCTCCTCATTGAGCGTATGCAATGTTTCTCGAAGTATTGATGCTTCAACAAGTATCGTTGTTCTGTTTTGCTCCAAGTTGACCTATGTAGAAGCTATATTTTGTGTTGTTGCATGGAGCTATTCTTTCTCTTTCCTAGCAGCCTATAAATCATGTGCCAATTTCTTATTCCCAGCCCTAAAAGATTGAGTGTTTGATCTTGCTGCACCTGCAAAGTCTAGGTTAGCTTCGATAATGGCATTTGGATTCTTCCAAGTGTCCTCCACTATCACACTTTATCTAATGAATGCACGCAGAGCGAGGCTATTTAGAAAATGATTTCTTAGTATTTGCACAATCTTCTTTTATATTTCATAATACAACATACTGTACCAGCCCATTACCAAATCATCATTAAGAGGAACAATTTTCCCTTCCTCAGTTGGAGCTAACTCTACTGTTGGAGGTGGTGGAGACTGAACTGTGAGCTGTGGTGTGCTTGGCATCAGGTCTACATCTTCATTCTGTAGCTCCAGTTATACATCCATGTCATCAATCTCAACCATTTCTTTAAACTTCCAAGCAAGCTCCATCAACTACATTTGCTTTCTCTTCTCCTCTTCTCCTCGCCAGCTCTTTTCCTACTCTTCAGCTTGCTTCTGTGTTGTTTCTACTGCTATTGCGCATTTCCTTTCTTATTCTTCCTACTTTTTCTTCTTTTCTTCCATTCTTCTTTGTTTTTCTTCTCTCTTACTCTATTTTTTTCTCTGCAACCTTTGTTTCCTCTTCGCCTCACTTTCTAAAACCTCTTTCATAACAATAGGATTTGGTTTCATCTTGTAGCTTCCTTCCTTCCCTAGACTATAAGCTGATGACATATGCACATGGGAAGACTAGATAGCTACATGCAATCCTATGTAATCTCAACCATTGAACACTAATGTAAACCTATTTATCCATCATCACATTTGCGAAAGGAACATCTTGTAAGGGGCCATCAAAAGATGCAAACACTTTATTGTGTTCCTTACAACATCACCAAGGTTGTGGGTGATAATGTTGTTCAGCTTAGTACCCCCCCATTCCTTAACCTACACCTAGTGTTCAATTAGGACCTCTTTTAGTCATGCTTTCCACTATTGCTAGACATATAAGAAATTGTAGAGAACTAACACCGATAGACCTTTACCCATATTTCATTGAACAAGTCATGACTAACTAGATCATGGACACATAGGGTAAGTACACTTTCTAATAGAGGATCCAATTATATATGGTTGTCAAAGTAGAACAACTCTTGCACCAACACAAGTGGCTCATTAGGGACCAAGTTCAACAAAAGTTCCATCATCTAATGTAAGTACTCAACATAATGAATACCATTGCTTCCTAAGGAGAGAAGACTGATTCATGTGGATATCTATGGGAAACCACCTGCTCCATTGGCTCAAATAATGATTTTCCTATTTTGGAGGTTTTCTCATTCTTATAGTTTTTAGGTCTTGAACTTTAAAATTTGTTTTGAGGCCCCAAGTCATGTTTTTTGGGGAAATGGGGAAATGTTGGATATAGCGTGACGTTTATTTTTGAAAGATTTCTCTTTAGATAGACCTTTCTAATGGTTCATCATACACAAAAAAAAAAATCATAAGGCAAAATTACGACATTGTGAAGTTGACGTTCCAAATTACGGGGCTGATAAAACTTTTCAATATGAAATATTGTGGGAAAATAAAATCAATAAAAATACCATTTTCAATTTTTGAGCTAAATCTCTAAATCTATAAATTGTTGCTTTCGAAAAATCTCCAAAGTAATTTTAAAATATTTTTGTGTGTTTGAAGAAATTATATGTTTATAGGGTATTTTAATGTCAATTTTTTTTAAAAATGTAAAATAACTAAAATTACTATTTTATATATCACTACTTTAATATTTATTTTTTTATAATTAAAAAATCATATAAATACAAAATATTCAATTTCTATTTAATTTAAAATATTTTAATATTAAATTCAGTAATTAATAAAATAATAATATAATTAAAAAATATTTCTTATTTCAATCTATTTTATGTAAAACTACTTTAATATCTTTTATAAAAATAAAAAAATCAATAAAATAAAAATATTTCAAATTTCTATGTTAACTTAAAATGTTTGATAAATATTTTATTTCTATTGTTAATTAAATGTTAATATCAAAATTCGATAATTATAAGATAATAAGATAATTAAAAAATAATTTCTTATTCAATTCATGAGTTATATATAATTTCAAGTTAAATGGAATATTTTATTATTAATTCATTTACTTAAAAATTTGAAAGATAAAATAATAAATAAATATATATATATATATATGTGTGGATAGAACATTTTATTAGGTCTCTTAAGTTGACATATGCGAATTTTTTTGGTGGTGAACCGTAAACTGAAACACAAAGGTATAGTTTTGGTAAACTAATTAATTTTCATGGCGTCATGACATAATCTGTTTTTTTAGCAAATATTTTATTATGAATTATAATTTCTGAAATTTAAAATTAAGTAAATTATTTTATGGTTTGGTTTTAAAAAATAAAATTGTAAGTGGTAAAACGATTTTAGTTGGAATAATTTGGTGAAAATTCTAATTATTGAATTGTGTGGGTTTTACTTTCTAGAAATATGTTATAAGTTCATGAAAGTTTTTTTTATTAATCATATATGATTTTTGGTGTCAACCATTCGAATTCTCTATTGTGATTTATTACGATGACATTTTTAAATTTATGATGTGGTTTATCATGATGACATCGTTCAAAACGTTGATGTCAAAAATCATATGTAATTAATCCAGAAACACTTTCATTTGGTTATTAGGAGTCACAAAAGTTTGGATCATAAATGTTAAAAGTTTGTGAAATTTGTATTTGATGTAATAATGATATTTTCTAAAAAATATAATACTAGCACAATTACGTTCAAAATATCAATGTGATTGATATATGTTGAAGACTTAATAGAATATTTACAATTGATAAATATATAATAATAATA
>APFE030378501.1:0-12196 GCA_000404065.3 Pinus taeda | reverse complement strand
TATCCAAAGAAAAATAATCAATAAATAAAACATTGTCAACAATAAAATATGGCGCTTAGGCCCATTAAACAAATAACAAAAGTACTAAAAAGAGTAAAGAATGAATAAGATGATAAAATACATAAAAAAAAACCATGAAGGATGAGGAAAATAAACTCTAATAAACAATAAATCAACAGTAAATACTATAAAAAGGATGCCAATAACTACATAGATGAACCAAAAAACAAACAAACAAACAAACATACTAGGAGGACAAGACAGGGACCGAAGTTCTACTAACATTCCAACCGTCATCTCTATTCAAACTATTGGGTCTTTTTTCAATTTTTAGAGCATCCCTCAATTTACAATGATGAAAATGACTAACCATAGGAATGACTTGGGCCTCCTTAATGCAGATGTGATGCTTAGATTTATCTGCATGCTCCGCCAAAGTAGAGTAGCGGGACTTGCCATTATTGTTATTTATAAACAAATATTATTAGGATTATTATTATAATATTATATTATTAATAGATCAATAATTTATTATTAAATAACTAATAAAAATTTAAATTAATTTAAAACTAAATAATATTTAAATAATTGAAATATTAAATAATTAAATAGTATTCAATAAATGTGATTGACATACATCGATAAGCATATATCAATCACATGCACATGGTTGATATACACACATAGATGTTAATGGATATGGATTAAATATAAATATTTATATTAATATTAATAAATATATAAATATAATAATAAAACAAGAATAATAATTATGTTAGATTTTAAGCTTCTCTAGTTTTCTTTTGGAAAAACATAGTTCAGATTATCCACAATATTATATGAATCTTTTTGATGTTTCGACCTTGGACCATGGTTGACCATGCGTGATTTTCACATTAAGACAATATTTGTGATAATGAGATGTTGGACCATGGTTAACCATGGTTGATTTTCATATTGAGAGAATATTTGCCACAATGTGACGTTGAACCATGGTTGGCAATGCTTGTCACAATGTGGTGTCGACCATAAAGACTATCTTTGTCACAATGTGACCATGGCTATTTGAGCATGGTTGACCATGGTGGACCACGTTTGATTTTCATATTGAGACAATTTTTCACAATGTGATGCTAGACCATGCTTGACCATTGCTGACCATGGTTCATCTTCATATTGAGACAATATTTGTCAGAATGTGCAATCCGAGGATGATTGACAATAATTGTCTATGGTTGACCATGTTTAACAAATGTTGACCATGATTCGCCATCATTGACATAAGTTGGCCATGATTAATCATGGTTCACCATAACTAATTTCCATATTGAGAAAATATGTGTCACAAACCCAAGAGATTAATATTATAAAATTCAGGGATATAAAGGCTAGGGTAAAGATTATCAACCCTAAAATAAACATTTAACCCTAAGATTAATAATATAAACTTCAAGATTAGTATTAATAAACCTAAGGGATTAATATTAAAATCCCAAGGAATTAAAAACCAAGGGAATAACATCAAACACTAGCCTTAATAGTAAACCATAGGAATGTAAACCCTAAGATCAATAAACCAAATGGATTATTATTAGAAAACTAAGGGATTAATAAACCGAAGGGATTAATATTAGAAACCTAAGGGATTAATATTGAGAACACAAGAGATTAATATTATAAAATGTTGGGATTAATATTATAGACGTAAGCAATTATTAATATTATAAACTCAAGGTATTAATAAACCAAAGGAGTTTATATTATAAAGCCAAGGGATTTTAAAACCAATGATTTGATATTATAAAGCCAAGGCACTAATAGGGCCCAAGGGATTAATTTTGTAAACTCAAAGGAATAATATTAAACCCAAGGTACATAAACCCTACAATAAATAATATAAACACTAAAAAAAACATGGTTCATCACAATTGATGATGGTTTGTTTTCTTTTTGAGACAATCTCTATCACAATACAATGTTACACCATGGTTGACCATGGTTGACCACAATTGATTTTCATATTAAGAGAATGTTTTTCACAATGGAAAATTGGACCCTTGTTCACAATGGATTGCCATTATGGATCATGGCTAAGCACGGTTCATTTTCACATTGAGACAATATTTATCACAATGCGATGTTGGACCATACTTGACCATGGTTGTAACAATGTGACATTGGAACATCATTGACCATGATTGTCCATGGCTGACCATGTTTGATGATTGTTGACAATGTTTGATATTCATATTGAGACAATCTATGCCACAATCTTTGAAATAAACATGGTTAACCATGATTGATTTTCATATTGAGGTAATATTTGTCACAATGTGACGTTGGACCATGGTTGATTTTAGTAAGGAGGAAAGCTTTATCACAATCAATGTTGGACCTTGGTTGACCATGTTGAGCATGATTTACCATGGTTGACTATGGTTGATTTTCAAAATGAGACAATCTATCATAATGCGACATTCGATCATGGTTTAACATGGTTTAACATGGTTGATTTTCATGTTCAGACAATATTTGTCACAATGTGATGTTGGACCATGGTTGACCATGATTACTAAAACAAGGGATTTACATTAAACCCTAGGGTTAATATTATAAACCCTATGAATAATATTATACCCCAAGAATATGAACCCTTAGATTAATATGCCCAAGGGATTGATATTATAAGCCCAAGGGACTTATAAATCAAATGGATTAATACTAAAAACTTAAGGGATTATAAACCCAAGGTATATAAACCATAGGATAAACAATATAAATTCTAAAAAGCATGGTTAACCATGCTTTATTTTCATATTAACACAATATTTCTTATGATGCGACATTAGACTATGGTTGACCATGATTGGTTTTCATATGAGAATTAGTCCCAATGTAACATTGGACGATGGTTGATCAAGATTTTCCATCGTTGATTTTCAAATTGAGACATTATTTGTCACAATGCAATGTTGGACTATCGTTGACCATAGATAATCATGATTGTCACAATGTGAAGTTGTACCATGAGATAATCCTTATCACAATGTCACCATGGCTATTGACCATGGTTGACCATGGTTGAGTTTCATATTAAGACAATCTTTATCACAATACAATATTGGAACATTGTTGACAATGATTGACAATGGTTGATGATGTTTGAGCATGGTTGATGTTCATATTGAGACAATATTTGACACCATGTTTCATTAGACCATGGTTGATCATGGTTGACCATCACTGACCATGATCGATCATGGTTGATTTTCATATTGATCATGGTTGTCCATGATTGACCACGATTGACCATGGTTGACCGTGATTGATTTACATATTGATACAATTTCAATATTGAGACAATCTTGGTCACAATGTGATTTTGGACCATGGTTGACTATGGTTGACCACGATTAAAGATCTAAACATGAGGGCATCCATTAAATTGATCTCACGATTATTTAATGGTAAAGTGCAGGTTAATAAAAGAATACTTTTAAAATAATTGTTTATTTTTTAGAGTTGTTGAAAAATAAATGGCATATTCACCATATTTATGTAAATAATATATGATTGAATCCATTATAAATTTGATAGTTATGAAATTGCATTTTTATTCATTGTTTCTTCTAAAACATTTTTATTTATTATTCTTGCTAAAATATTATAAACCTCGGGATTAATATTAAAAACCCAAGGAATTATAAATCCATGGGAATAACATCAAACCCTAGAATTAATATTAAACCATATGAATATAAACCCTAAGATCAATAAACCCAAGGGAATATTATGATAAACCTAAGCGGTTAATAAACTCAATGGATTAATATTAAAAACCCGAGGGTTTAATATTGAGAACACAAGAGATTAATATTACAAATTTTTGTGATTAATGTTATAAATGTAAGAAATTGTTAATATTATAAACCCAAGGAATTTATATTATTAATCCAATGGATTATAAACCCAAGATATTTGTATTAAACCATAGGATTAATATTATAAATGCTATCAATAATATTATAACATCGGAATATGAACCCTAATATTAACAAAACTAAGGAATTGATAATATAAACCCAAGGCACTAATAGAGCCCAAAGGATTAATATTGTAAACCAAAGGTATATAAACCCTACAATAAATAATATAAAACCTAAAATAAACATGGTTGACCAACATTGAACATGGTTTATTTTCTTGTTGAGACAATCTTTGTTACCATACAATGTTGGACCATGGTTGATTTTCATATTGAGATAATGTTTGTGATAATGCGACATTGGATCCTTGTTGAACATGGATTACCATGATTCACCGTGGTTGACCATAGTTAATTTTCACATTGAGACAATCTTTGTCACAAGGTGGCATTGGACTGTGGGTGACCATCGTTTCCCATGGGTGACCATGGTTGTTAAAATGTGACATCTGACCATGATCAACCATGCTTCACCATGATTGACTGATCATGATTAAGCATTATTGACTGTGGTTCATTTTCACAATGGGAGAATGTGCCACAATGTGACGTTCAATCATGGTTGACCATGGTTGAACATGGTTGATTTTCATATTGAGACAATATTTGTCACAATGTGATGTTAGACCATGGTTGAACGGGATTGCTTTTCATATTAAGAAAATGTTTCTCACAATGCAATGTTGGACCTTTGTTGACCATGTTGGCCATCATTGAACATGATTCACTATGGTTCATTTTCACAATGAGAGAATATGTCACAATGTGACATTCGATTATGGTTGAGCATGCTTGAACATGGTTTATTTACATATTGAGACAATATTTGTCACAATGTGATGTTGGACCATGGTTGACCATGATTATTAACCCAAGAGTTTTATATTAAATGCTAGGGTTAATATTATAAATCCCATGAATAATAATATACCCTATGAATATGAACCCTTAGATTAATACACCTAAAGGATTGATATTGTAAACCCAAGGGACTAATAAACCAAAAGGATTAATACTAAAAACCGAACGGATTATAAATGCTAAGGTAAATATTAGAAACCCTAGAACAAACATGGTTGACATGCTTTGTTTTCATATTAACACAATCTTTCTCACAATGCAATATTAGACTATGGTTGATCATGATTGGTTTTCATGTTGAGAGAATTTGTCATGATGTAACGTTGGACCATGGTTGACGAATATTGTCCATCATTGGTTTTCACATTGAGACAATATTTGTCACAATGTCACCATGGCTATTGACCATGGTTGGCCATGGTTGATTTTCATATTAAGACAATCATTGTCACAATGCAACGTTGGAGCATGGTTGAGAATGATTGACAATGCTTGACAATGGTTGACCAAGGTCGATGTTCATATTGAGACTATTTTTCACAATGTGCTAGTGGACCATAGTTGATCATGGTTGACCATGATTGACCACAATTGACCATGGTTGATTTTCATATTGACCATCATTGACCAGAGTGGACCATGATTGACTAATCGTGATTGATTTGCATATTGAAACAATCGTTGTAACAATGCAATTTTGGATTCCATATAGTTGACCATAATTAATCTTAACATAAAAACATCCAATAAATTGACCTTGTAATTATTTAATAATAAATTGAAGGCTAATAAAAAATTAACTCTTTAAAATATTATTTATTTTTTAAAGTTAGTGAAAAATAAATGGCATATTTGCCGTATTTATATAATCATATAGGACTCAATCCATTATAAATCCATTATAACTTTGATTATTATAAAATCTTACCTTTATTTATAGTTTTTTGCTAAAACGTTATTGAATATATATTTATAAATATTACTTCTAAAATGAAATCTAGTTTAGGAAAGCAAAACGTATACAATAAATTTATATTATAATGTTATTAGAGATTATTTTATGATGTATTGAAATTAATTTATTACAAATTTTAATATTTAAACAAAAAATTATAAATCTTAATATACAATTATAGAGATAAGTTTTTTTTTTTTTTTAATATAATTAATTGAATAATTGTATTTGTTTTTTCCAAAAATTTAAAATTATAAGTATATTAGTTATTTAAAATGATTTTTATTAAACCTCAATATGGAAATTAATAATTAAATTTAAAAATTGGAAGTAGAAAATATAGAAGGTGATGGTTTATCCAAAAATTAAAATAAAATATGGATGTTGATAATCATCTAAATTATGACATAATAGATATTTAAATATAATATAAAAATAAATTGGATGCTCTTCTTAGAAATAAAGGTGAAAGAAAGAAATATTTTGTGATAAAAAATTATTATTTTGCAAATAGTAATTTAATACTATCTACTTATTTTTGATAATTAAATTATATTATATTTCATATAGAAAGGATATCCTCTCTCAATAGAAAATGAAAATTCCTTTTCTTGTATAAAAGTTGGGAAAAAAATATTTCATATTTACCTGTTTTTTTATATCCCAAAGGTTGGAAAATATCCAAGATGAAAGGAGTTAGTAAAAATAGCGTAAAAACGTGAAACAATTTTAATATTTTTAAAATAATTAATATATGATACATTTATTTGTATGTATATAAAAAAAAACTTAAAAAGTGAAAAACAATTTTAATATTTAAAATAATTAAATATATGAAACATTATTTATCTATATTAAAAACAGAAGGCAATATTATAAAAAAGAAGGCAATATCAAATACACTAATCCACCGTTGAATATATCAATGGTGGAAAGAGTTTTTAATTTTATTCAATTTATTTTTTATAACCATGGGATGTTTGTTTTTCATATTTTTTTGTTGTAATGTTCTTTTTTAGGTCTGGTATATAAAATATTCATGTAAAAAAAACACTAAATTGAAATTAAGTAGAGATTTTCTATTATAAATATATACAGGAAGTAGTATGTAGGAAAAGAATTTAGCAAACATTAAAAGCCATGCACTGTTTCAATCATTAATATATATTCATGTTAAAAAAGTAAATCTATATTATTTAAATATTTTGTTTTATGAGTGAACGGGAGGAAGTAGAATATAAAAATAGAATTTAGCAAACATTAAAGACCTCACACTCTTTCAACTATTAATATATATTCCATTAACTTAAAGAATGTATGATGCTTAATTTAGTATAGAGAAATTTAATAATGGTATTATTTATTTCTCTTTATATTTAAGATGCACTTTAAATAAGTTCACGACCCAAAAAAAAGAATTACTTTTATGCACTTTTACACGAATTACACATGTACACAACCTCACTTTAGGCACAAGTACACTTGATGATTTAAATAACACAGGTTAACTATTGGTTTTAGTTGAGAGTTCCAACTCAATTGTTATTAATAGTAGATAAATGTTTTAAATGTTGTCCTGACAATGAACCACACTGGTTGGCGTCGACAAAAGTCTTTGTCATGTGATTTACGCTGAAGCTCTTCTTATATATAAATGTTTTTCTGTTTTTTTTTGTTTTTACATTTTAATATCCCTGGTTTTAGATGGTTTTCAAACGTGAGACACCATCATTCAGGGGTCCACGACTAATGTTGTCGTTCTTGATCTAAGGAGGGCATCTCATGGCCCATATTTTTTTTGCATGGGTTTAGGGTAACTACCTACCTGGTAGCCACAGTCAGTGTTTATTTGGCTCAGTGCCCCGATAGGAAAAATAGCTCCACCTTCGCTCTGGTCTCAGTTATTAGTGGGCTATTGCAATAGCCTCCTCAAGTAATCGTGATTCATTTTGCTGTCACAAATCATGAGAATCACCTCAGGACTGTGATTTGTTAAGTACTTTCACCACTGCAGGACTGTGAATGGTCGTCACCTCTTCTCTTCTCCATTCCAAAAGCGGCTCGTGCAATGATCAAATCGCTTCCTTCACAAATTTGATATTCATAGGGTTTCCTCGTTAATGCCTGGTTCATGGTATTCCTCTTGAGTGTCCAAACCCAACAAATGGAACCCTTCCATATGCAACAAGCATAGGTATTAGACAGTTCCTCCTTTTGTTTCATTATTCCATGTTATTAAAGTGTTTTTAGTTGTTAATACCCTAACTAGATGTTTTGGTTACAATGAAGGAGGAAGAGCAGGGTTTCAGTGTGTCTCTCCGGAAATTCGTTTCCCAAGAAATCGTCCAGCACTCATATCCTTCAAATACAAGTTGGCCAAGAAATTTTTCTTGTTCCTTGATGAGTTTTTTTTTTTTTTTCTTCTGATTAAACCCTTCACGGATTGTAACCCATTCAATTTGGGTATGGAGGTTTCCACCAAACGTTTTCCATATGTAAGCTGCTTGCATCACACAGGTTAAGGCCATAGCCTACATCTGAATGCAAGGATATGTGTTTGTTTTCTTTAAGATGTATAAATTGTTTGTGGTTTTCCTTTGGTAAGCCCTTCAGAGTTTAATGTGATTACATTCCTGCATCGCATAGTTGTTATTAATTTAGAATGAAAATGGTTTTACCCTCGACATCGAGGCAGAGGTTTCCTAGTTGATTCAATGATAAACTCTATTTTTTATTGTCAGCCGTTTTTTCCAGTTCTTGTCTATACAAAGAGAAAAAAAAGGTAATCTTAGTTAAACATTAAGTTATGGCAACTGCTTTACAAGCTTGAGCAGTCTGAAATGTTTTCTCTTTCTTTATGCCTTCGGTGGTTTGTCTATGAAAATGAATTAGTTGCCTTTATCTAGATTTGGTTTTGTATCTGCAGGTTTTCTGTGTTTGAGTTGTGATTATATGTTGGCATACCATGCCTAACCTTTCATTGTTAAGATAATTATGGTTCTTCCCGAAAACCTCACTTAAATTATTAGTTTTTCTAGTGCATGGAATGTAAACAATAGCTAATTTATTACTAGCGTTAAATGTTCTCCACATGTCCAATATTTATACTAGTTATATTCTAGTTATGCTTTCGATTAGCCGACAAGGCTATCAAGTTCAAGCTTGTCCACAAGTTTTGGGATTATGTTTTCTACCCTTTTGCATAAATGAATCCCTCGTTTTATTCTCCATAATTTCCTCGATGTTGTCGACCCCTCCAGAGTATCAAATAATTGATATGTTCCTTTCCTATGTCTTTTTTTTGTCCCAACATAACATTAATCTGGGCATAGTGAAGTATATAATACTCCTACTCTTACTATAAATTTCTTACAAGTTCTATAATTTAACCAATAAACCCTTCACCTTTTTAGAACATAAAATACTCTTATTATGGTTCAATAACCTTGTCTAATCAAATCCTACAACATTAATAAGTTATTAGAAAGTACTACTAGTAAGTTTTGATTACTTACCTATTTTATGTCAAGAAGATAGTTTCAGGATGGGACTATTCCTCCCTACCAATGGAACTGAAAATCACATCTAGGTTGCCTCCCTAGCTTCCACTTCCACATAGCTAGGCTCCAACACCTTTACAGGTTATTCACAGACCTCAAGTCCCTCTTAGCCCAGTCTCAAGTATCAGATTTCTAATCTGATTGGAAATTCTACACTCGATCCCAGCGAGCTTAAGACAACCCTCCTACTGTCTTTACTTATCTCTCTTTCACAAGGTAGTTCTGCCTCCCCCAGTGGCTAACACTTTTCTCTTCCCTCTTGAGATCTTTCATTCATCCGGTTCAAGAATGAAAAGAGATAATTGCTCAACTTCATGGAAGTTATAAAATTTAGTTATTCGTCCACATTTGTAGGCCATCTTCTCAATAGGTTTTTATTTATTTAATTTATTTGCTAAACAAATAAAAACATGTTGTTACCATGTTTAGTTTGTTACATCATCCCCTCCTCATGCGGAACACCATCCTTGGTGCCCTATTCCTATCTTTGAAATAAACTTGGATATGGTTGTCGCATGAAATTCTCATCTTCCCAAGTGACCTCTTCTGGATTAAAGTGCTTCCATTGCGCTTTAATGTGGTAATAGCTCACTTCTGCCACATTGTTTCTCTCTATGTGAGCATACACAGGGGTTATACTAAAAATTATCCATCTGATTCGACACGATTCTCCATCGTTAGTTTATATCCTCTTCAAACTAAAATCACATATGCATACATAAAATAACTTTTTTTTATATTAACTCTATGTCCTTCTAGTTAATAATGTGTCTCGACTCATATATGTAACTTCTTAAAAAATATACGTGAAACACATTGTGGAATTTCATTTGACTCGGTAATCCTAGTTGATATGAAACTATTCCTACTCCTTCTAGGATTTGAAAGTGTCCAAAATAGCAGGTGATGAGCGTCGGTATTGCAACAAAAATGTTGCAACTCCCAAGGCTACAATATTTAATTATCAACCAAGGGTTTGTAAAAACTTAAGTGGTATTTAAACTATATGTACAACATACAATGTGTCCTTCCTCTTCTGTCATGATGTAATAGAGTGCATATAATGAAGTCAAATCCTAAACTAATTGCAGAAAATGAAATGCTCGAAATGGAAACCTCAGACTATTGCAAGAAAGAAAGTACAAGGAGAGAAACCTATTCTAATTGCATAAAGTAAATATCATGAAATAAATTTCACCCATTACATTTCAAAGACTTTATATCCATTACCAAATTTCATTAGATGTGGAAATCAATAAAATCAGCATTGTATTACCCATTTCATAAATATGTCAATTATCCCAAATCGCTGAAATGTTTTGCATGGGTAAAGAGGCAAGTCCTAATCGGTCTTTAGTCTTCCCTAATCATTTATTTATAGCCTAGGGATTTTTATTCAACCCTCATCAATAATAACCAATCTTCTTGAGTGAATCGCGGCAAGTATATGCATGCTAGAAGGCTATTACTCAATTTCTTGTAGTACTACTACATGAAATAACAAATTTTCTCTATGGAATTATAATTCATTGAATGAACAAACAAATCAAATACAAGTTGGATGGGAATTTTTTTTTATTGACTAGGATGTCTTAGATATCCATTCCAAGAGGAATCACTAAAAAATACATCTGTTAACGTGTGCTCAAAAATGACATAAAATTACTAGTCTAAAATCTACAAATTCGACAACTAGTGAGCTAGTGAATCTATCAAATGCCTAACCTAATAAAGTGAAAATGCAATGGCGTAATTTGTTTTTATTAAATATAATGTTTTTATGATCTAATTCAAGTGGAACCAACTTGATTGATTCTTGTGAGCATGCTCTAAAAAATAGCAGAAAGCTATTGTTATTTTCCATAAAGGAGTTCTAGAAATGTAGATTTCGGAATAAGAAAACTAGTCCAAGTAGCTCAATGATTACTGTGACCTTACAAATATTTTCCAAGGATGAACTAATTCTTGTGACCCTATAAAAGAACTTACACAAACCATTTAACTCAATCCTACAAAAAAAATCACTAATACTAAATGCAGAAATAGAAATAAACAAGAACAAGAGATGCATGTGAATAAGAAGTGAAAAGAAGAAAAGTGAATGATACAAAAGGTCTCTAAGGCTCTTGAGATGACCAAGCCCAAGGAAACTTCGATTTCTATGAAGGATACCAAGATTTATAAGCTAGACATGTTAGGATATTCCGACACATAGGAAATAGTTAAATTCAACTTGGTCTAGTATAGAGTTAGGTATAGAGTTAGGTAAAGTGTGTTTCTTTACCGTTGTACATTTTGTAACTTACAATCCGACGGTCACGATATGTAGTGATCCGACGGTTCATTCTCTCCTCGGTATTACCGACACTTGATCCGTGGCTTGACACCCGATTGGTCCATGAATTCTATTTAAAGCGCATGGAGGGTCATTTGTAGGTTAACCGTGCATGAGAGAAGCTTATGTAAATTTTCATTCTTTATTAATAAATTGCCTGTAGTAGCCACGTTGGCGCAGGCCGTGGACTGTTTCCCTCTCTGAGGCTTTTAACCACGTCAAAACATTGGTGTATTGATCTGTGATCTATTTGTGAGCGGTGTCCTTTTGGTATTTTGTCTGAGGAACTTACCCTGTAAATTCCTACATGGTATCAGAGCTATTTGAGGGCCGCGTCCGTTAGTGATCCAAATTTGAAGCTGGTAGAACTGCATGCGGCTCTCGTTTCCTAGATCTACTGTTTCTGACTGCTTTCGGGCTGAGAGGACTGCTCTGTTGTGTTCGGAGCATCTGTTCCAGTGAGGAACCCCTTTCGTTTCACGTGAAAAGGTTTCCGGTAG
>APFE030378499.1:0-10075 GCA_000404065.3 Pinus taeda | reverse complement strand
TTCTTTTGTACTTCAAAATAAAATCCCTTGACTATATGAATTTCAAATTGATGACTTGAGGACAAGTCATACGATCAGAAGTGGAAGAGAAAAGTTTGAACTTATTCATACTTTTTCATCTCCTTATATTCAGAATTTCATTACAATAGAGGAAGGAATTTGCTTTAGTTTCATTTTTCAGTGGACTTTTCAACAGAGGATTGGTGTTCATTATTTCTCAAGAAGGATTTGCTCAATCTAAATTTAGAACACATCAACAAAGGGACTTGTTGCTTGATAATTTTTCAGAAGGGACCTATTAAGAAGAATAAGACTACATCATCAGATTATGTAATGCCTGTACACATCAAATAAGTCAAGCAGGGTTAAATTTCAACAAGGAAACATCTGAAGGCTGTAACAAATTTTCATTTTAATTCTTGAGTTTCTCTTATTAATTTCAATTTTTAAATAGTGGTTAATGATATTTATTGATTTCAGTTTCACAATCATTCAACCTATCCTATATCATATTCACTTAGCCTATCCTTCACTCAGCTGAATAACCTGATCCCTAAGCCTATACTCATTATTCTATTCTTGTAGGATTTATTCCTACTCTTAAAAACTATCCATTGTAATCTATATATCCTATTTCTTTATCATGTACATAACACTTCAATCCATAAGCCTATACTCCAATACATTAGTCAAATGTGCCAACAGATCCACTAAAACAAACCTAGTCAGATTTAGTCAAACACAGTCACAAATCAGAAATTTCTGAGGTACGAGGTACAAGTTCAATGATTTAATTAGCCATGCAAAATTTTTCATGGTTTTTAACCGATTTTTTTTTACGAAATGCATATGTTATGATGAAATGTTTAGATGATGGTTGAAAAGGGTATTAAGGAAATATTATGAAAAAATGTCATCACAAAAGGGATCAATGGATAGTTTCAAGTAACTAAAGGAGAATATAATGATCTGTAGTTACTCACGATCTCAGCCAGGGTTTATACCATGCCATCATGCCGAAGCTCATCATTTACGAAACTTGAATGTGACCATTCCTTATAACCAACAGGCTTATCATTACTGAGTATTGTGTTGTAGGAGAGGTTCATTACTATTGAATGTTGTAGGAAAGGTTCATTAGTGTTGAACGTTGTGTCGAAAGGTGAAGAACTCATTAGTGAGTGTTTGATAAAGCCCAAACGCGTAGAAAAGCATTTTCTCTGTTCCTCGAAACCCTGAACGCTTGAGAAACCCTCCCTGAGGTATTGTGAATCGTAATAAGGACAACTATGAGTATGTTGACAATGGAAATATCAACATATGAGTCTTAAGGACCAAATTACACAAGACCAACCGAGAATTGAGAAGGAGATTCCAATTTGAGGACATCAACCATTTTTACTCCAACAGAGATAAGAAATTCAAGGCATAAGAACAACATTCATGTCAGTGTGGGACCAGGCAGTTTTTTTCAAAAACCTTGGTCAATTCTTCTTACAGAGTAGGGTAAAAAGTAAAATAATTCTCATGGAAAATAGAACAAAGCCGGAACAATTTATATTTCTAAACTGCATAAAGACTGTGTAGACATCCTTAGAGCAAAACAATGGTTAGTTTTTCTAGAAAAAATTAATGGACACAATGAGTTAACAACCAGGGAATTTGCTTCTTCTTTCCCTAGAGAGAGAGCCACAGTAGGGAACTTATCCTTTAGAGTTTGAGAGGATATAATTGCCCAAGCTATAGGCATAAGTCCAGAGGGAGAGAAATATTTCAAAACTAAGCAATGTAAGGAGAAACCTTGGACACATTTTGTATCTAAATCAAGAGTATCAACATTTAATTGGAAGATAGGAGTTCCTAGGAGTTGGTTTATTCATCCTTGGGATGAAATAGTCTATGTCATTCAAAACTTCATAGCATGTGAGGGCATATACAATATAGTGTATATTTATCATATTAAACTGCTGATGCATATGAGGGGAGACTGTGTTATAAGTTTACCATATTTTCTTCTACAGAGTTTAATTAAGATGTCCAAAACTATACAAAAAAGGAGAAGTAACATGGATAGGAGCTTATATCATTTTGGCTTGGTGAAAATTTTAATTGAGTTTGAATTGCAGAAGATAGGATTATCGTGGAAAAGATTTATGGTTGCTAATGAATTTATAGCAGATAAATAGGAACAAGAAAGGCAGCAAGATCCAAAATTATTGGTTGATGTGGATGATGTAAAAGAGGAATTTTCAGAGCACAAACCTAATACCTCTGCTCCATCTAGTAGCAGTGTAAAAACACGAAAAATGGTAACAGAAGAAACTGAGGAAGCTCGGAAGAATAAGATTTTTACCACCTATAAAAGGAGGTCTAGAAGGACTAAATTTGGTTAAAAAGGGAAAATAGTGGAAGAAGATGACTTCTTACAGCAACCTCAATATAATTATATAGAGGAATTGGAAACAAAGAGCAAGGAGGAAGAACCATAAGAACAAAAACAAAAGGAAATTGGAAAGGAAAATTAAAAAATTGTGGCAACAACTTATGGAGTCTGAAATTCTGGAAAGGGTTATGAAGAAAGAAAATGAAACCCTTAGAACTCTAAGTAAAAAGGTTCAATATGAAAATGAGAAGTTGAAGAAGAAGGTCAGAAGACTCCAAGCCTATAAGGTTCAAATTAGTAAGAGGGCCTATAAATTATATAAACAGAAGAAAGCCATCAAAACTAAATACCAAATTTTGAAAACTGAATACAAGGCCGAGATGAACATCGATGCTTTACTCCAGGCAGCAGAGGAAGAGGCAGAAGTAGAAGCAGAGGGGTTGGTTTGACATGTTATAATTCATTTGCATGAGGACATGCAAAGTCTTGTGTTTGGGGGAGATGTTGTAACCAATTTATGACTGATTAGTTTATGTCAAAACCCTCTTTTATTCATCATTTTCCTTTATTTAGCCTTTAAATTTCTTCCATTTTCCTTAGAAACTCATTGATATAATATTATTTCCATTATTTTTATCTTGGAATTAATCTTAGGAATTTTTGTGTTAAAATTGAAAATTTCCATAAAATTACAAGTTGGTGTAACTTCCTGTAATGGCTCCATGGTTTGACATGTTGCAGGACAGGTTGGAAAATTCGAAGGCTTGGGGATTGATCCTAAATGTACAAGGATGGTGGAATATCTATTCACTCTAAAATTTGAAGATTATAGGTGGTCGGAAAACACTGGTCAAACCCAACTATTTTAGTAGAAATTCCAGATTTTGCTATTTTTGAGATTTTGCTCAAATTGAGGATCTGAACTAATTTGACCTCAATTTATGTAATTGTTAGGATTTCATTAGGATTATGAGGAGTACGAATAGATTCCTCTTGTTTTGAAGATTTATGATAAATAACTCAAAAGGAGAATTATGTAGTTTAGTAGTTGTTGATACATGAAAAACTTGGGAACGCAGGTTATGTATTTTTTATTTCCAGACGTGAATACAAAGATACAGTGTTGGAGTCCATATTTATGTTTTAGATCTAGTAGTTGTCTTCATTCGAATTAGTCTATGTTGTGCTTGTAAAGTGTGGAGGGCCCCCACTAGAGAGGTGGTACACCTTTCCTTGAATTCTCTTTTACAATTGCATAAATAGATATGATACTTAGAATTGTCATTCAATTCATATGTTGCAAGTTTACAAAATTGGAAATTGTTAATTGAAGATATCCAAATCTGTTGTGAAAGAGTTTTATAAGAAAACCTGAAATGATATTCATCTCGAAATTGACAATTGTGCTTGCTATTTCATGGTTTTTTTTTTTTTAGCTTGATTTATAGTTTGTTGTTCATTGGTTATGATTTGAAGTTGCAGAGCTCAATTGGTAGTTTGATGACTAAACCTTGTAAGAGGCTCCACTATTGTTGATCTCCAAAGCTACATATCTCATTTAGTGTTTTGTGTGATAAGTAATTAGGACTCTCTTTTCCATATAGACAATTAGATTTGCTTCATTTAAGTAAATGCTCAAGTGTTAAAAAAGACAAAGAGAAACCTCTTGTAAAAGAGCATTGTTGATTTTTCCACACTAAGCTATCATTTAGAAACCAAATCCTTCTAGATATATATATATTAGATAGCACCTCTAAGTGTACCTACTCGGGTTTATAGAGAAATTGAAGTGTGATTTACATCAGTAAGTAAGGCCCAACAGACCCAATGGTTAGTAAAGGAGATCCCACGAGACTAAGATTTAGGGGAAACATCCAAAAGAGAAAAAGGGGATAAAAGCACAAACTAAGCCTGATGTTCCTACCAAATCCCCCCATTAATCCATTCCGAGAAGTGTCCATGATAAGTAAATTAGATACTCAATTACCAAATGAAAAGACATACCTTTCAATTCAGGAGGGCCGCCTTCAAACATATGATCAATACGAGTGGGTGAGGGACTACATGGGTGGCTTAGGTGGTGCATAAATGGCACAATGAGTTATTTAATGGATACAAGGTACTGCTAGCTACCGGCTCACGACCATCATCGAGAGAAAATTTCTCCTAGGGATATTACCAACGAAATTGTGGGTAACAAACCCAAGGAGAAAGAGAAAGGATTGATTAGCTGACTGTATTACTAGGTTCTATCTACTTTATATTCCTTGTATTCATTTCTCCTATAAAATACCAAGTAACTATGTTCTTCCATAATTTATTACACTGTTAATTTGTGTGAGAGTGTGGCCAACAATTATATGTATTAGCTATATGTAAATTATAAGGAATGAATGCATCATATTCAACCCTTTTTGAAGCTTCAATGGGATGATATTTATTCATTGAGTGTTTTCCTTCAGTTTGAAATCATAACACAACACCTACAAAAGCTTGTATGTGGCATGTCTGAAACAACTCTTGGCCAAAATATTCATTGATAAACTTAGAAAATTGTGGCCACCTAAGAAACTGAAATTTTCTTAGTGGAGTTAAACTGGACTTATTCATCTGGTTGGGTTCTTCAACAATACCCAATGATGCTTGCAATACAACAACAAAAAAATTATAAATCAACATTCTTACGAATGTGGCACTATCTTGGTGCAGGTAATCATGTTTGTGTATTTTATAGGCATGTCCTTATTTTTCTAGTTTAAGAGTGATTCATAATGTTTGTGTCGGAATTGTTAGCACTTGATATATATTTTCTCCTACTTCTTAGGTTGACAATCTGGTATGAGATTTCAATATTGAAGCAACTGATTATTCTTACCCTTATTGTAAAACCAATCTTATACAATTAGTTATGAGTAGATTACAGATGTCATGTTCTATTACATTTTAGATCAAACATGTTCATGACAATATCTCAATAGTTTATTGCGTGTTCACTTGTTGTTGAGTCAATACTCCATAACCATCTTTCATTGTTGACTCAACAAAGATGATAACTTTGAAATGTTAACTGTAAATTCTATAGGCATTAATTACAATTTTACCTTGAATTACCATTCACATTAGGCACAATGCATTGTTGGAATGTAAAAGGAAAAAATGGTTCATGTTGATATCCTATTCAATAGATATCAAAATGTTTTATTATATTATTTCTTCATTTAGTCACAATTTACATTATGCATGTCATTGGAATTGGAAGGGCAACATGACTGATACGAGATCTTGATATATTAGATACAACAAAATATAAATATAAACATAAAGAGAGAGATGCAACAAAAATAAATCTTTATTTCATTAATATCAAATAACTAAAAAATGCTTACATACATAATGGAAATAAACTAGCTTGGGTGATGGTAGCTTATCTTTGAGAAGATGTGTGGTAGCTACATGCCTCTGAACTGTGTTACAATGAGGCTTGGAGGCCTATTTATTATTGAGAAACAATGGAAAACCCTAGACATCCAAAAACCTAACCCTAGGAGATGAAGCGCAAAAACTGTGGGCCCATTGGGGTAAATTTGTACATCAACTTCCCATAGGTCATAACTTTGGCATATGATCTTTGTTTGATGTGCACGATACCTCGTTAGAAACATCTATTCGAGGACTATAAATTTCACCTGTAATTGTTTGATTAATTCACATTTTTTCTTGTTTTATGAAAAAAATCATTTAGGGCCTCAAAACGGCTTCGGAAGATCACGACCCAAAAAACTGCCAAAAATAGTAAATTGTGATACAATTAAGGAAACTAAAAATGTGCTATAATTAAGGAAATTGAAAGAGAAAATGGTGGGTGTCTAAGTGGAATATGCGGGTGGCCACCAATATCGACCTGGGTCATCCTCTTCAATGAATGAAGTGATATGATGTTTGACTATAGTTACAGGTTGGAGTAGGTACTTTGTCCAAAGATATAAAGATGCATCCCTAATAATTTCATGTGAGGTACAACATGATAATTATGTGCATCATCATGATCAACAATAATCATAGATTAACGATAAAAAACCTTATACAATGAAGGTGTAGAATGAGTTAAGCCCCTCAAAATAGGTTGTATTACTGCCGAGTGTGACCTCGCAAAATTTTTAGGAAATTCTTGATTTCCTAACTATCTATCAAGACTAGTAATTGGTTAGTTAACTCCCTTCCTAACATGACATTTGGATGACCTTTGTAAACAAAACCGACCACATGATCTCAGATCCATGTTTGATGGAAAATAACTTTCTTATGATAGAAGTTCCTTCAACAATTGGGGTTAGACTTTATAGAGTGGTGACTAAGAAATTATATTTTGATGGAGCTAATGTAGGAAACATTAATGACTCAAAGAAAGAATGTAGTGAAATACAACTAGGTCTATTACTTTGGATTGACATTTAAAGGATATCTTGACAAACATAAATCTTCAAATTCAGGGAGAATATAAGTTAGAACATGTGATGGAGTTTGTTCTCCCCGTCTTGGAGCAGCCATAGTTAAAGGAGGAATGTTGTGACATTCAAGAAAACTAGGGGCTTTGACAATGCATGGAGTCACTAAAGAAATGTTTGAAAATTTCATCGATCAATGAATTCCTCAATGATTCATAAGGGAAGTAGACCTACTTCCTCCCTGAAAACTGGGTCAAAAATGTTACTGCTCAATCTAGCAGGGGTCCTAGGAGGGGTTCCAAAGGCGCAACTACTAGACCAAATGGAAACAATGGGGCAAAGACCCACATTCACCTCAATCAATGTCTCGTGCTTTATACAAGCTTTATCGAATGGGAGGCGTCCCATTATATGGGAAATCACTAAGAATGATGCCTCAATGATGGAAGGATAGTGATTTTCAAAGCCCATACATAGGGGAGACTCAGATGATAGATCCTACTTACTCAAGAAATAAGGTCTATGGCTCTCCAAGAAAGGCTTGAAGGGAATCCTAGATATAGGGTTTAGGGATATTTCTTAGTAATGGATAGCCTAAAGCTTAGGGTCCTATAGAAGAATGTTTCTAAGATGATCCTTGTGAAACTTGAAGTGATAAAGGGTGTGGGACTATAAATAATCCCAAGTGGACCCAAACAAGGTTAAGGGTTTTGGGTGAAACTTCAAACAAAAGGTCTTGACCATGTGATGAAGGAGTCAAGGATGAATGAAATTATATTTGATTTGATTTTTCAACAAAGTGATCCTTAATGAATCAACTAACAAAGACAACCTAAAGCTAAGAACAAAGTTATAGCTAGGGCTTGGGATAATTCTGAATCTAGCCATGGGAAACTTCTCAAAATTTGTGAGGGCCTCAAGGACATGCCAACGAAGTTGTAGCCCAATGATCTTGAAATTTATGGGTGCAATGGATTTCGTGTGATGCACTAGGATATCCTTAGGGTTAGGGATTAGAAAGAGAGGAAGAGGTGAAAAAGGTATTATTTGAGGTCATCACTAAGGATAGGATTAGTGCTTGGTCTACTTGGAGAATGGATTCAATGATATTTCAACCTTTGGAGTTCCTTTACGCAATCAAGGAGTTCCCCAACAACTTCATATAGCCCTAAAGGTAGCAACTAGGTTACCAAAAAAATGTATACTTCTTATTGCTCCAATTTGATGACTTATCAAGGCAATTATATAGATCATGCACCCATGGGAACATTCATTCACTATACCAAACATATAACATATGAAATACCCTCACAATCAGATTGGAATTTCAATTAGAGAAGAATTTAGATTCCATGAGCAAAAATTCCATACATTATACATGTGTGCATGAAATAGAGAAATAAACTCGGAAAAATCACTTACACCTATAGAAAATATATCCAAGCATCAAAGAGAGACAAAATTGAAGCTCCAAGACCAAGAAAATATTTCGAAGTGTCAAATGTGTCCACCTTCATCCAATTCATCCTCCAATAGCTATAACAATTTTCAAGAAGAAAAAAGTTACAAATCAAATTGTTAAAGAGACTCCAATAATCCTCCCATCAATATATATCATCCTCTAAAGGTTTAGTTTTCCTAGTGAGGAATAATGATTCCCGAACTAATAAAATAATGTACAAACTAATAATACTAATATTCATGAACAAATAATAATAATAATTAAAAGAGAAATTAAAACATTAATATCAAAGCAATATTTTTGAGACAAAGCAATAGAATTAATTAATTAATTAATATATAATTTATATATATCCCTAGGTAAGGGAAGATATAGGTGAATTTTGATTTCAAACTCAACAGCCACATTTCAAATTTTATATGAGCTATGATCCGCCTCACGTCGTGCCAGCCTGTCGGATTCTAAAATCTTTAGGGATACGAAATGAAATCCGATATCAATATAATTAGTATAAGCGTGTGGCATTAGGGAGGTTGTACAGGTGAAGCGAGGCGAGGATGGGAATCATGTCCTTATGATAGGAAATAAATGGGTAGAGGAGCCAGGGATGTGGGCGTTGTTTTTTACCTTCCCTGATTATGCCTTTACATTTGGTATTGTTCCATCTAATGCTAATGGTGGAGTTTCACAATCCCCCGACCCATACTAGTGCCTGGAATTTAATTTGTGAGTTGGCTGAGTGGGAGATTGGATATGGCCAGGTTTTTTAGGTTGGTAGAAGAAATCATAGCCGAATCTGTTAGATGTTTTTACCAGTTTTATGGTTTGTTTTTGTTGTTTTTCAAGCATGGTCATGCTTAATTGAATAATTGTTTCAGTGTCTATCTCTTTCTGGGTTTTTGTTTTTTCTTTTATTTTATACTTTTTGTTTTGGCTTGGTTCTGGTTTTCTCTTTTCAGTCTCTAGCTGGTTGGGGTTATGAGGGAGAGGAGTTTGTCTCTAGTTGGTTGGGGTAGGGAGGCAGGATGATGCTAAAGAGAAGAGAAGAGGACATGGGATCCTACTGTGACAAGGTATGCACCCTATTATTTTTTATTTGTATTTTAAGATGGCTTTGTAATGGATCATCTGAATTAATTGTGTGCGTTTGGATAATTTTATTATTCACATTTGTTTTCCTAATACTCTTTGTTTTGGCTTTGTGTTTGGAGTACAAGAACATAATTATGGATTGCTATGGGTTTTTGCTCTTGCAGGTGAGAATCTAAATTATAGCTTCCCTAATTAACAATTTATTCATAAATAAAATTGACTCCGGATTAAGTACATTATAGTTTTCCCTTGTATTCCAACTCCAACTCCATGTAAAGATAAACCCAATTTAAAGAATCCATGATCTCTGATGCCTTGGATTTCTAAGACTGTATTTGAGAGCTCGGGATAATTGTCAAGGCCTTTTTTCCATCAATGTTCTTGGATAGTTAAGGTTTATTTTCTTTTACAATGTTAGTTTTTAATATAGCGGAGTTATATTTTTGAGTATGCGTTTGTTTTGTTTTCCCCTTCATTGTTATTGGATAGTTACAGGTTTATTTTCTTTTATAATGTTCATTTTTAATAGAGCAGAGTTATATTTTTGAGTATGTGTTTGTTTTGTTTTGCCTTTTAGAGAAACCTGATAAATTTTAAATCAATGAAAACCTTTTAAAAAAATTGGGGTTTTTCAGGATTCGTTCAAAGATATGGTCTCACACAACCCCAGTTGGCATAGCTATGGAAACAAAT
>APFE030378498.1:1574-21361 GCA_000404065.3 Pinus taeda | reverse complement strand
CATTGATGAATTATTGGATGAATTACATGGAGCAATTCACTTCACCAAGTTGGATCTTCATTCAGGATATCATCAAATAAGAATGAAGACTGAAGACGTTCTGAAAATAGCATTTAGAACTCATGAAGGTCATTATGAATTTTTGGCCATGCCTTTTGGCCTTACCAATGCACCTTCTACCTTTCAAGGTTTAATGAATTCCATTTTCAAACCCTTCCTTAGAAAAATTGTGTTAGTATTTTTTAATGATATACTAATCTACAACAAGTCTTGGAAGGATTATGTTCAACATGTTGATAGGGTTCTCAATCTATTAGAGGAGAAACAATTATATGAAAAAACCTCTAAATGTTTCTTCGGAGTACAAGAGGTGGAATATCTGGGTCATATTGTATCTCATGAGGGTGTTAAGGTAGACCCTAACAAAATTAAATCCATTAAGGAGTGGAAAATCCCCACATCCATAAAGCATCTATGAGGATTTCTCGGGTTGATAGGGTATTATCACAAGTTTTTTAATAATTATGGGAGAATAGCAGCACCTCTAACAACATTATTGAAGAATTATGCATTTTCTTGGACTCCAGAAGCAACTAAGGCCTTTGGGCATCTTAAATAGGCAATGTGTGAAGCACCGGTCTTAGCTATGCCATACTTCACAAAAACCTTTATTATGGAATGTGATTCCTTAGGAAATGGAATTGGTGTTTTTAAATGCAAGAAGGAATACCCATTGCTTTTGAAAGTCATCCAATCAATGGGAAGTATTTACACAAAGCTATTTATGAGAAGGAAATGTTGGCAATATTACATGCACTTAAGAAATGGTGACCTTACCTAATGGGAAGGTGCTTCAAGGTAAAAACAGATCATGATAGTCTTAAATACTTTTTAGAACAAAGATTACCTTTAGAGGAATAGAAAAAATGGGTCACAAAGATGTTGGGTTATGACTTTGAAATCATCTACAAAAAAGGGAAGAAAAATGTTGTTGCAGATGCACTCTTAAGAAAGGAAGAGGATGTGTAAGCATTGCTTTGTGCCATTTCTATTATCCAACCAAAATGGATAACCAAAGCGAGAGATGTATGGAAGAATGACGAAGAAGTGTGGGCACTCATCCAAACGTTGTAGCAAGATCCTAGTACATTTGATACATTTAGCTGGAAAAATGATGCATTATGGTACAAAGATCACTTATACCTTTGTAAGGATTCCCAACTCAAACAAAAGATTCTTTTGGAATTTCACACCTCTCCCTTAGGAGGGCACTCAGGATTTTTAAAACTTACCACACGATTGAGAAGGAATTTTTTTGGAATGGCCTTAAAGCCGATATTCAAAAGTTTGTGGTGGAATGCTTGGTTTTCCAACCAAATAAAGTTGAGACAATTAAGACCCCGAGTCTGTTACAACCTTTATCCATTCCAAGTGAATGTTGGGAGGAGGTTTCAATGGATTTTGTCATAGGTTTACCCAAGTCTGAAGGAAAGAGTGTCATCATCGTGGTAGTTGATAGACTTACCAAGTATGCACACTTTTGTGCATTATCTCATCCATTTAAATCCAGTACAATTGCTACTTCATTTATGGAAACAATTCAAAAGCTACATGGAAACCCAAAGATTGTTGTAAGCGACAGATATCCTATTTTCACTTTAAATTTTTGGACAAAATTATTTTCTTATGTGGGTACTCAATTAGCTCATAGCTCATCTTATCATCCCCAATCAGATGGGCAAACTAAGATGGTAAACAAATGTTTGGAAGGATATATTTGTTGCTTTTTATATGATAAAAAAACATAATGGGTTAAATGGTTACCTATGGTTGAATGGTGGTATAACACTTCCTTCCATATTGCAACAAAAATGACCCTATTTATGGAACTTTATGGATATCATCCACCATCCATCACATCATATTTAAGAGAAAATTCTAAGGTTCAAGCAGTGGAAGATCACATAGAGCATCAACAAAAAGTTCTCCAACTCTTAAAGGATAACCTCACCTTGCACAGAATAGAATGAAACAATAGGTGGATCAACATTGCAATGAAAGAAGTTTTGATGTAGGTGACTGGGTATTTTTACGGCTACAACCATACAAACAAATTTCTCTCAAGCAAGATAAGAAGGATAATAAATTATCGCCAAAGTATTATGGTACTTACAAGTTTTTGCAAAAAAATGGTACTATGGCATACAAATTGGAGCTTCCTACATCTTCTAAAGTGCACCCAGTTTTCCATGTTTCATGCTTAAAGAAGGTTATAGGTGACAAGCTCCCAATTCAAACAATATTTTCAGAACTTGACGAGGAAGGAAAACTCATATTGGAACCTAAAGAAGTCATGGAAAAAATAACTCGACAGTTATGAAATCGATCAATTTTAGAGTATCTCATCAAGTGGAAGAACTTACCTGAGAAATATTCCACATGGGAGGATGAGAATTTTATACAAAAGCATCCAGAACTACTCAAGCATTGAGGACAATGATTGTTTTGAAGGAGAGGGACATGTTAGGTCCCTATAATACTAGTGTATTCCCTCATTGTTATTAGTGTAGCCCCCTTATTGTTATTGTTGTGCCCCATAGAAGCCCACTATTCCCTCATTGTTATTAGTGTAGCCACCTTATTTTTATTTTTGTGCCCCATAGAAACCTACTATTTTTATTGTGGTGCCCTTACATTATTATTGTTATGTCGGATTTGATTATATTGTGACCCCTTAGACTCCTATATATAGAAAGGAGTTTGTGTCATTTGAATCATCCCAGAATTGTTTCATTTGGTAATGTAAATGAGGTTGTGTCATTTGAATGATCAAGATTGTTATTTGTGTAATGTAAAGGAGAGGTTTCCCCCTTGAAGAGGCTTATTTTCTAAGTCATTGACATATCTTTTCTATCTTTTTGTGTGTTGGTTTCATAACAAGATAGAGAAAGGATACCAATTCCACAATTCAAAAGAACCAAAATTTATGGAAATGGAATAGTTAAGAGATGCATGGATTCTTAGAAGGGAGGAAAGCACTAAAGGATGGTTTCAATATGGGAAAATACTTGGGGTAATTTTTGTTATTTTATTGTAACCATGGTGTGCCTTTGATGGAAATACATTAGTTCATAATTTCATATAACATATTGATGTTCTTATATGATTATAGAACATCAAAGATCTTAAATTATAGATCAAAATATTATTCCACAACAGTAGAAAATAGATAAGTGACTTTATTAAGCCTTGTTTTCCTCATAGTGGTTTATCACATGTGATTTCTAGCTTCAGGATAAAATCAACCATCCACCATTAAAAAATGACCATGCCTAATGTCATTAAAAACCCATTCACTTTATTCTCTATGAAGAGAAATTCCATCATCTTCTCAAACCTTTCAATATGTTTTATTGAACCCATCTCATCTTTATAATCCATAAATATACTGGTTCTTTGTGCTTTAATTGTCAATGGGTTCTTAATGTATCATATTATACTTTATGGTTATCTTATGCCCACTCCTGCAATAGTTTGTTGGAATTCTACCCCAATTAGATTTCCATGTGTATAATACCACAATGAATAGGCCTTAGGTTGATGTTTCTTCAAGTAACTACATATAAATTCCATATGTCGTCTTGAGGTCTTAATTATTATTCCTTGTTTGTTGCATTAGTCTTAGTTCTAATACCCATTTACTTTTATCAGAGGGATAATCATTTCTTCCTCCCTTATTGGAACATTTAGCTTAATTTATTAAAATATACTACTCCCCTCATATAATATATCCAAGATCATTTGAAAATTATTGATGCACTTCTATCAAAATATTTAATACTTCTAAGAGACTACATAATCTCCATCTTGTAACAATTAATTTTTTACCATGACCAACCTTCCAATTGCTTATAAGTTGAAGAAGTTTCAACAAATATGGTTACATAGTTGTGTGCTAGAGGTTTTTTACCCAAAATTTCTTTCCAAAAGATATATGATGTTTATCTTAATGCCTAGGTCAACCACCCATTCATATTTTCTCCTCATGATAGTGGCAATCAATTGCAAGTACTTCCTAAAAAAATTTCTCACTTGACATACCTTTACCATGCCAACATTTAGTTTATCCTCTTTATCATTATTGAGTAAGAAATCAAGAACTTCAAAGAATACCCATAGGCATTCCTTGTCTTGGGATAACATTCACAACTAATAGTTCAATGCTTGCATTTTATTTTGCATTGGTTCTTTCACCTCCTAATAAAATTGTAACCTTTCTCTTCAAAATATTCTCTTCTCATTCCTTATTTATTCCATGATTTCGTTGAGTGCCTCCTATAATGCTCCTTAATAATATATAAATTCCTACTCATAATATCTTCACCATGTCTTCCTCATATCATGGTTTTCCATATCCTCCAAGCCTATTAAGGGTTTCAATAAAGGGTTCCTTGTACTCAATTTCCTCTACTAAGAGAATTAAACCATTTTACAATCATAAATATACATTTTCTCCATTTCCTCTGCTAGGATCATGTAGCCATTTTGCACTCATAGATATTTCCATCTTAGGTAATCCACTATATCATGAATATTAAGACAACATAGATAACAATATATCATTCTAACAATGCTAAAATTATAGTTTTCAATTGTTTGTCCCAACCCCAACATGCAAATCACTTACATGATTTCTTTCATAGATATTTCCATCTTAGGTAATCCACTATATCATGAATATTAAGACAACATAGATAACAATATATCATTCTAACAATGCTAAAATTATAGTTTTCAATTGTTTGTCCCAACCCCAACATGCAAATCACTTACATGATTTCTTTCATGTAAGAAGGTTAATGACAAAAGTGTTCATGCTTTTCTCATAGTATTGTAAAACATTTTGATATGGTTGAAACGCTATCATTATTAATTCTTGAAATAGTTTCCAAAAGTATCCATATCACCTTGTTTTATTGGGGAATTGGTATTGGTTCCAACATCCTTATCACTCTTATTTTGGGATTTCCCCCTAAAAATCCTATCAAAGTTCAATAGTCATATGATCATATTATAAAATATCCTTGTTAGCTTCCTTACTTCTCTTCAATTGTTGGGCCTATGATTATCACCAACTTGCGAAACAATTATATACAACCTTTCATATACCTACTAAGTGAAGTTAATAACCTTATATTGTTATCACATCTAATCATTCCAAGAAGTTATTGATCAACTATATTCTATTGTATATCAACTTATTAGTTGAGTTTTTAAATATGAACTACAATAGTAAGAAGTAAATTAATAGGGCTATAATGCAAGAAAAAATAATGTAGTGAAAACATTCATAATTTGATAACAATAAATAGAAATAATTTAAATAATAACCTAGATCTATAAATGATATTCCAAATATCAAAGTAAGTACTAGTTAAATCATATGTTTGGCATCCATGACCTTGTTCACTCTATTATTAGTGTAGCACCCTCACCACTTCACATTAAACCAACAAAAACACAATATTTTTTCACATATACCAATGGAAACGAAACCCTATTTTTAAGAGATAAAAGAGCCAAAACCAACCAAGGCAATGCTAATTCCATAATAAATTCAAATTTAGTATTTCTAACATTGAAGTCAATAATGTATTCACAAGATGATCTCTAGCTCTTTATTATAATGCCTATAAATTTCCTTCAAGCTTTTGTTCCTAAACAACATTTCATAGTTCACACAGTTCAAACACACTAAGAATTTATCTAGAATTCAAAACATTAAAGTTATGGGTTAGGGTTCATATTCATCACACCACAATAATAAATATAGTTATAATATGCCCAAAACATTTTCCCCGTGTTTCTAGAATACAACCCAACTTGAACTCATCATCAATTTGTGAAAGTGAAAACCAAATAATCAGTATTTATCTCAATAAAAGGTGCTAAAGTTATATCAAGAGCTCACTCTTTTCTCATGATGAGAAAGTAGAAATTACCAATGTTATTAATCCTTAAAGGTTATCATGTTCAATTTTCTTGATATCATCTCATGATCATAATCAAATTTTGAGTGGCCTAAACTTTCATCTCACTTTACATATCTATTCAATTAACAAGCCAAATAAAACTAATCATTTAAGGATAGAGATGTTTTTCACTTAACCATATAAAACCACTATATTTGTTGCTTAGAATAAACATCTAAATGGATTTCAATTTCTATCAAACAGTCAATTTCAACTGTAAGTGAGCTAGAATAAAATAGTCTCTAGGCATTCACTAAATACAATCACTTGTTAACTCAATCCAACAATCATTTAATTCACACACATATTCATTCCAAAGAACATTTCCATGGGAAATTCTCTAAGTAATCCTTCATATTTTGTGAATGTTATCATGGTTAAATGTCGTCAATGGACAACATGTACATCTAATCTTAAGGGAACCAAATGAATTTGACCTAGTGGCCTCCTTGGCCTTAGAACCTAAGCACGGGAATTAAAACCACTTCAACTAACCCTTTAATGATAATCACAACCTCATTCATATGTGAAATTCATGAAATTTTCATCTTTGTATAACATGAATATACAAGCGTGAATTCTCAATGAAATTAATGCTCATCCTTATGTGGATGAGTATTATTTTTACTAACCAATAGTTCATTCTTCAGTTGTCTACTAATATAAAGAGAAGCTACAACAATGAATACCAAAATTACTAATCCAAGAATAAGCTACAACTTTATAAAGAAACGTTACCAATTGTCATTTATTGCAGAATCCCATACTCTTAAATATAACAAAGTAGGACTGGCATCCATAAGAACACCCTTAATATTTTGGGCCAATAATACCTATAAAATCCATTCAAAAGGAATTTGTAATCTTTATATAACACACAATTTATCCAAAGGAAAGTTTAACAACAAAATCATATGATTGCCACCAACAACCGCACAATCGTAACATATCTAAATGATAATTATAATTGATGGGAAATCCTTATTATAATTATTATAAATAATGTGCATAAAAAGATAACAACCACAAAATTATTTGGAAACCAAAAAACAAGGGAGAATTCAACAATGATTTCCTTTCTTGAGATCTTTTTCTTGAGCACCACCATGAATCAAGATTTATTTGGTTGAGATTTTTCTCACAAACATGGGGCAACAATCAAGATATAAAGCTCTAATTGGTAAATTACCTAATAGGCCAAAGGAAATTTAATTTACATAATTACTAATTCATTTAAAAAGATCTATCTTAATTGGATCTATCATGTGTTGAGATGGATCAAATCTCTTGAGGTGAAAACATGTTATCAACTTCTTTCAATATAAGAAAAGGTTTTCATCTCAAGAGACGTGATCCCGCTTGGTGCATAATAGATCCTTAGTTAAGATTGGATTTATGATTATGTGTTTCTGTGGCTTATTGACTCCATGTTGAGAGAAAAAGGAATTATAGACCTCCCTCAAACTAAAAAACACAACATTGAAATATTTTTAACCATAAGAAAATTCCACGTGTCACATTCATCTTGAGCATGGAAGGGATTACACATCTCAAACTAATTAACATATCATTGAAATGTTGTAACCATGATAAAATTCCATGTTCCAACTCTATCTTAAGCATGGAATGAATCACATATCAACCTTATCATGGGATGTATAATAATAATTTTTTTGCATTCAATTATTTTATACATAGATGTATAGATATAAAATAATTTTACTTGAGGTGGAAACTAAAATTTCTAACTTATGACTGACATTGAATTTTTTTTTATTACTATATTTTTGAAATATTATATGTCAATTTCATGTTGAGCATAAAAGTAATTACACATCTCCCTTACACTAAGTTGTAAGAACAACCTTTTAGCACAATGAATGGATAATATTTTATCAAATGTCTTTAATTTTTACAAATTGTTGCAAATGCTTTTCTCCGAGGATAGAGATCCCACACATAAAAATATAAAGATTAATGGCCTATAAAATTCCTTATCTATCATATCATTTCATTTTAATCCAATGAATCCCTACTATGTTTTGCATTGACAATCGGCTAGTCTGCTACAAACTCATAAAAAAAGAAAAAATTGGATGCAAATTCCTTTGATAGAAAATATTCACAACATTGATATATAAATATATATATGCAATCACTTGGCTACCTCAACTTGATTGAGATGTCCTCACCTTATTCTCATTATAAAGTCAAGTTAAACTTAACGTGAATGAACAAATCTAATTGAAATTAAAAATGATGAGACTTTCCTCATTACAAAAAAGAGTGGTGAATAAAATATTGAATATATAAATGATGAGACTTTCCTCGTTACAAAAAGAGTGGTGAATAAAATATTTTAGAGACGTCAAAGTTTGTTAAGAGAAATTATTTCAACCTTTCAAAAATATTTCACAACATAGCTTGCATTATTCATAAATAACTTTTAGAAGAGAGTTTTATATAAGTATTTGAGAAAAAAAATAATTACTTGATCAAATAAAAGTATTCTATAATCGAAAAACACGTTTATATCAATAAACTTTTTATATTGGAAATATAATTGAGGACACAAGATTGGAAAAAGATGATACATTCAATAGTAGTGTCTTCATTTAATCTCCACCATCCAACAATTTTTAGTTGTTTGATTGTTAATTACGAGATCAGACATGTCTTTATCGTTGGTGATTCAGATATGTTTGATTAATGGATGAGAGATATTTATGCTTTGAAGGATGGTGATCCCCGTCAACATTCACCATCTACTGTTGATACAAATTATGTGTTAGTTTATAATTTTAAACAAATATCGTTATTATCTCTGAACTTAAAATGATAAAATTATTAAGAACACTATTTAAATAACAAATTTTCTCATGAATGGGAGGTAAGACAATGAGTGTGATACTTATTACTTGCACTTTTCTTTTATATAAATTTTAGACCATAAAATTCCTCTTTTATTATCAAAAATAACATCAATAAATTTAACCATACAAAATTAGTCCTTATTTAAACATCCAAGGAACCTACATCCTTTTCAACTTCAACACATATTATTATGCTCAATCTATTAACAAAATTTACTTAGCATAGCACAATTCCTTTTTTCCCCAACCAAAATTTTGTGAGGAAACCCAATGGATGTTTCTCCACATTCATGAATGACATCCTTATTAAACCCATTTAGGGGAACTTGTGCATCTCACCTAAGGAGATTTCAACTATATATTGTTAAGACAAAACTATCCAAATTCCCAATAACATTGAAAAATGTCAATTGGCTTATATCACATAGTTCATGTATCTACCATAAATTCATTTTCAGCAAACAAAACTATTTCATTTACTGCTAAAATAATCAAACATTATACTTAAAGTTTAGAAGTTGAATTCACCACATAATTTGCAACTCCAAACTCCTTACCTTGCAAATTGTAGAATGGAAATTCAAGTTCCTTTCCACCATGTAAAAAATTATTTCCTCGGTATTCTTGAGCTATATGTGATCATAGCTAGGAGTTAAAATAATGATATACAAGAAAATTATGCACTAGTGATAGGGCCCCCACCTACTTGCAAAGAAAGGAAAGAACCTCTAAGTGGATTAAGAACATCAACATTACTAAACATCGTTAACAAGATCCAAATTACTATTCATATTTATTTTAATGGCATTTTCACAGCATTTCCATATAGTTCAGATCTACCAAATCCTTGAGTACCACTAATTATTATAGGCTTCATGAGACCTGACACCTCACCGCATATAAATTACCATATTCCCATTTTTCACTCACATAGGTAGCAAGCTCACAATTTTTGTTTTTGTTTTTTTATAATTATTATTTTATTTAATTATTTATCTCCCACTAGGTGTCATATTGGGTTTTATCCATTATTCTTTTTCATTAAACTATTAACTCCTAATTTTATGATAGTAATATTATTTTAAGTTGGAAACAAAAGTGAGTAGTTTGTAAAGCTAATTAATACAATGATGTGCTTACATATTGTTACTTTAATCTAGCACAAAATCTAAAAGGTTCAAGTTATTGAGTGGCATGAATTTGTCTCCTCATTATTCTCCCCACAATCATAATCATGACGCATGCCACATCACATGACAAAGTACTTAGAGTAGGCATGTTACATATACTCCTAGATGTGCATGTTCACCTATTTGACTTCCTTATCATGTATACCTTATAAGAGAATGTATGCCTCTATATTAGGACTAAATAGAAAAGTGCCCAGTCTAATTTACGCAAGTAAATTAGGACATTAAATTATCAATGCAAGCATTTGTAAACTTGTGAGATGTCATTCTCTCTATGTGTAGGCTGACAATATTCTATCTTGCAAAATTTGAAAAATAAATGCTATCTATACTTTAACTATTGCAATGTAAAGCAAAGTTATAAACTAAAAATGTAATTTTCAAGACAAAAAGGGAATTAATCTTCTTTGATTTAAAATTATTTGGGGAGAAAACTAGGTTGCTGAATTTTATGCCTTGAGAAAGGCCCACGCAATAGTGTTATTTTCGCTTATGTAGATTATTGACCGAAGAAGAAATTTTGGCCACACATGCTTGAATGAAAAATATTCTAAAACAAATTGAAGAAAACAACTAACGCAATTATAATTGGTTGATTAGGCATACACTAAGTTCCAAACTTCCATAAACTCCATTTGTGGTGTCATTATCATGCTCCCCAAGTGGATTAAATACTTGCAACATTACTTCATTGACTCCTCAATCTTTACTCAATCAAGCAACATTAAACTTGGTTTCAAAAGAAAATATCAACTCTATTCAAAGGAAACTAATGTTGCATATGAACAATGAATAATGTGTACATATATGTTAACGGTGTTGGACCCGCCAAAATTCAGGGGGTCTCCCCGATATGAAGTCCCAATTAGACCTCACACCATTTGTAGTGGGGGCCTCATCCGGAATACGACTTGGTTGTCGAAATAGTGAGATTTAGTGTTATGCTTTGGCTGCGATAATGCATAGAATGACATAATTGTGACTTTGGTGAAACAAGTGTATAGCTTTGTGAAGTATCAAGTGAAATGCATGAAAGGTTCTAACACAACAAAGGGAAAGTGAGTGAGCCCCTTAGAATCCTAATAGTACACAGATTGAAAGGAACACAAAAGCATAAAAGGCATCACAGGTTAACATGCCAAATAGTTCACATTTTAGCCATGATGGAAATTTACAACAACACGCATTCAACAAGATTCATACTAATGCAAACGAAACAGTTCATAAGTTTTAGCGTTAATTAAATACATATGCATGAAAATGTGTTGACCCTGAGTTTGTATTAAAGTGAAAGTCACAAGCATCAATGTACAATTGACAAACCACTAGTCCCAATAGTGGAACATGAAGCCAACACCTGCTCCTCCAAATAAAGATACTCCCTCTATTATACGGAGAAGCCAAGGCTCAAAATTCCCAAGATTTTGCTCCTAACCAAAAGCCCTGCCAAAATCCTAGCTAAAATCCCTTTACATAATCTCCCTTTGTCACTCTTTGACTTCCCTCATGACTATTTGACTTCCTTCAACCATGACCTTTAGACTTCATTAAAAAATAAATCTTCACATTCCACAATTGACACTTCAAATTTCACCTACAATTAATTACAAAAAAATTACAATACCACTCATACCCATCTATGACAAAATTGGGTAGAGTCAACTAGACAACCTAATAAGACGAAAAAAGCTAAGCTTAAGTTTGGGGAAACTCTAGCTCAACCACCTCAACTTGTAGCTCCTCAGTCACATAGTGGTGCCAAGCCTTTTATTGTGCAATGACTTCCCCAAATTGTGAGATGGGATTAGGCTGGAAGCAGACTCTAGTCTCCATTGCATCTGGGTAGACTGATTTGGAACCAGTTTGAATTTCCTTTTTTAGCAGGAGAAACATGGTGTTGATTTGGACAGGGCCACCAATGTACTTCTGTATATTGTTCTTGGTCAGCACCAGATCTTCCTTGGCAGCGATCTGCCTAAGTTGGTCCAAGTATTCTTCAACCTCCTACTTGACTTGATTCCTATGCTTGACTTTGATGAGTGAGCCAATTGAAGGGATTTTATGTGATTTCACCATGAAATTTATGCTATTGTATAATTGTGCATATGAGGCCTGCATGTTAGCGATGAAGGAGGTGAGTTGTTTGTTACTCTGGATGATCATTTGAACTTTTGCTTTCTCCAACTTTGCATGTTGCCTTGTTTTCTTTGCCAATTCAGACAATGCCCCTTTATGTTGCATTGACCACTCATGCACAACAATGATGTTTGCATGGATAGCCTTGAGGGTCTTAGCATTATATTTCACTTCTGTTGCATTTCATCCAAGTGCAAAACTAATTTATGCACGGTGACAAGCTCCTCATAAAGGTTCCACATGGTTTCTCCCAATGCTAATACTTCGCCAAGTATGGATGCCTTAATTTCTTCCAGATAAACCTGTGCAAACATGCTTTCTATATTTCTGCTTGGAGCTACTCAATTTGTTCCCTTGCAGCCTACAAGTTCTTTTCCATATGCCTATTCTCATCCATGAGATACTCCATATTTGACTTTGTAGCACTTGCGAAGGCTACGTTGACTACAAAAATGGCCTCTAGATTTCTCCTGGTATTTGTTACAATCACCCTTTCTCTAATGAATGCAGGAGATGTAAGATCGTCTGGAAAATGTTTCTTTCTCACTTTTACAATCTTCTTCTAAAGCTCATCATAAGTCAAATTGTGTGTATCCATGACCGGAACATCATCAAGAGGAGCAATTTCCTCTTCTTCGTTTGGAGCTTGCTTTGCTATCAGAGGAGGGGGAGATTGAATGGTGACCTGCTGAGTACTCGACATGAGATCAACATCTTGGTTTAGCGGCTCTAATTACGCCTCCATGTCTTGAATCATAATCATTTCTTCGATTTCTTGAGCAAGTTCCTTATCCTATAATTGTTCACTCTCCTCTTCTAGCAGTGGGTTTTTCTCTTATTCTTTGGCCTGTCTTTGTGTTGCTTCTTCTTCTTCTATTCTCTTCCTTCCTCCTTCTTGTTGTTTCTTCCTTTCTTCTTCCAATATTTTATGTTATTTTTATTCCCTCTACTTCATCTCTTCTTCATTATTCCTTTGTTTCCTCCTCTCTTTTTTTTGTTATGGCCACTTTCAGGATGATTAGATCTGCTTTCATCTTACGACTCTGCTCTTCCGTTGGACTATGTGAAAATTTCCTCTTGCCCTTTTCATGCACTAGGTAGTAGATTTCTATTGGTTCTGCCTCTGGAGTGAATTATTTTTGAGGAGTAATTTGTGATGTTCCTGCGAAGCTGACTGGTTTGCGAGACTTGGAGGCACTATAACAATTCTTGATCTCTTCCTCCTCGGGCATGTAAAATGTCCCACTTGGCCATTGGAAATGAATCCTCACATAGTGTTATTTGTAAAGATTCATAGGATCATACATATTGAATTCCAAATGACCAAATGTGAATTTATCTATCTCCTTGCCTTCATTGTCTGCAACCTTAAAATTCTTGGTCTCATATAATCCAATTTGCAAAGGAATAACATGTCAAGGTTCCTTCATATTCTTATGCAAAGCTCTTGATAACCCTATGGAAAAATGATAAGCAACTTCTTGCATGAACAACTTGTAGGTGGCATACCTCGACAAAAGACGTGGGGGCTTATGACCACCAAACACTCTGAGCAAAGTGTCATCTGTTGAGGCAAACCAATCTGCAAATTTTGACACTACTTCCATTGCCCCACAGGATATGCAAGGTGTCTCTTCTTGAAAGATTAACCTATACAATGGAATCAGGAAGTGATCAATCATAGTTTAAATTACTCCTTTGTAACTACACTCTAAAAGCAACTTGTAGTAAATGTTCACGGCATGTTATTTTGTTGACCAAGTCCAACTCATGCTAGGAAAAGAGTTTTGAGCACAAATTGCATCCAACAAGTAAGAAAACATGTCAAATCTTGCTTTCGTACCCTTGGTATGGTTTTTAGCATTATTTACATGGGTCCTCAATTGTTGAGACAACAAATATGACCAGTTGAATGGTTTTCCTTCATTCACAACTTGATTAAGCAAGAATTCCCAGCCTTCTGGAAAGGTCTCAGTACTGCTTTGGCCATAGCTCCGACAACATAAGGCTATCTAGTACTAACAAGCCTTCATGAGAGTTTGGTCTTGTAAGTGTTTTTGGGTGTTTGGCAGAATCTGGAAAGCTCTTTCACCCAAATTTTGACGATATCTTCATTCCGAGGTAGTTGGTGAATGCATAGAAGTGGTAATCCATGAAAGATTGTGACAATGGAAAATGATACATACTCTAAAAATCATGTGCCATAAAATATGTAATCCTTTGTCCATTAGCACTATTGAGAGTCATGATCTTATTATCCATATGGGACAATATCTAGCTAACAATGTTTACACATGGAAAAATCAGATACCTGCATGCAATCTTGTGTAATCCTGACCTTTAGACATTGATGTAAACTTGTCAGACTTCAAGATCTGCTTTGAAGCTTTTTGCTGAGAATACCGCATTCACCTTCTACCATGTAATGTCTGGCTCCTTTCTATAAACAGTTGAGTGTCTGAGAAAAATGGAAAATTCACTGGAGTACTCTCAACTACCTCCCTAGTGTTGCTCTCTATAGTGTCCTTTGAGATAGATATCTTGGGATCCATAGTGACAGTAACTGATCAAGACAAGTGCTCAAAATCTGCAGTACCTATAGGAGAAAATGCAGTCATGGAAAACATAAATTAGCTCAAGCAAGATGACTCACAAAGGAAGATCAAGGAAACAACTGCAAGACTGAGAGGGAAAATTTTGTAATTCCTGGAATGAGGGAAGAGACTGACCTTGTGAACTATGCATTGTGTAGTATTAGAAGACACAAGAGAGGCTTGAGGCTTGATACTACGCAATGTGCATTCTCATCCTAGGAAGACTAAGGGAGAGACTATGCATTGTGTAATCTCAATGGCCAAGGATGGGGATTGAGCCTTGAAATTGCACAATGAATAGTTGGGAAAGCCAGGGACTGTGCATACATAGTCTCATAAGCCAAGCATAAGGCTTGAGCCTTGGAGTTGCACAATGCATAGTTGATCATTGTAATGTTGGCTAAGTAAAGGGGTAAATATGCCCAGGAAGATGATGGGAAAGTGGCAGACATGAGTGATGGTGTAAGTAAAAGTGCAAATATGACTAAGGGAAAGATAGATCAGTGAAAATAAAGTGCAAAATATCAACAAGCAAAAGGGAAAAACAACATGCATAGGGATTCATTGAAACGGTGACCATTAATGCGTAAAAACAAGAAGTTGACGTGATACTTGTAAAAAGTGAACGACAAACCGAACCAACACTTGTACGAGCTAACATAAGATAAAATTCCATCAACTATGAAAAGAAACAAGAAAAACAACACTCACATAAACGAAACGAGAAAAGGCAATAGAAAAAAAAACAAAAAATGACAAAGGAAAAACTCACTCGAAAAAGCAACAAAGGTTCCTTGATCTCCTTGAGAAAGCTAGAGCTCCAAGAGCAAGTGTGCAAATGATCTCTATGGGTATCTATTATGTAGATCTACATGAGTTAGGGTTCCTTTAGAACATGCCTAAAATCAAATAAAAAGTACCACTTGTCTAAAAGTCATAATTAGCAAGCTTAGCGGACTGAAGCAGACATCAATTGGGCATCTCCTATTTTTAAGGGATGCCAACTCTTCTTTTTTGGGAAACTTATTTTTCAAACTAGAAAATGAGATTGCACAATTCCTAGGCTCAAGGGCTTGGGAAATTCCTTGCCTCAATGAATTACGCAATTTCTAAGGGAAAGGACAGATTTGCACAATTTCTGAGCTCAAGGTCGACCTACCTCTCTGGATTGCTTAGTTTTTTAGCTCAATACTGGCATGCCTCTCTGGATTGCATAATTCATATCATCAAGGCTAGGCTACCTTCCAATATTGTGCAATTTCTTAAGGGAAGACTGGAAAAGATGCAAATTCAAGGCAAGAGATGGCTTGTGTTTGAAAAGGTTTCGGTCAGGATTAGAACAAGACATCACAAGCACTACATGAAATATAAGTATTTAAGATAGCATGAATCATTGACGACAATGAATGATGAGCTCATGTGGACAAAAGGGAGACTCCAAAATCTAAGCATGTGCAAAATTTTGGAGGGTGGTTGTAGCAACTACAACAATATATAATAGAGACTTGAAAATAAATCAAAGAAGTATTTACCAAAAAAATGAAAGGTACATGAAATAAAATGGTGCACATATGTTGTAGTGGCTACAACCACCCTCCAAAATTTTTCCTTAGCTTCGTTTTGGAGCCTCCTTACCATCCTTTTACAACAGCATGTCATGCTTCGTCAAGTACACAAGCTTCAGTGATTTTGTTGCAGAATGACATCCGGTCCATCAGAGCTTGTTGCATTCCCCTCATAGGTTGTTCCTCCAGACTTGGTCCAGTTGTAGGCTGAGCAGCTCCCTCAAGAAATTGTGCAATTCTGGAGGGAAACAAACCTTCCCTCCAAAAATTGCGCAATCTTGTCTGGCGACCTGCTGGGCTCCAAAATTGCTCAATTCTACCAGTCGGGCTTCATCCAGAAAATTGCACAATTCCTCCCAGCAGAGCTACTTAGCCCAGGAATTACACAATCCTAGGCAGCAGTTAGCTACTCTACCCTAAAATTGTGGAAATCCCCTGGGTAGCCAACCAAGATCCCTTCCAGAAATGTACATTTTCTTCCAGTAGTAAAGCAACCTCTTGCATGTGTAGTTGAGTTGACTGGTTCCCTCCAAGACTGAGAAAACCCGATTTGCATGCATGGGATACTTCTCCCAAGGCAGCATGCAAAGGCATCCCTTGATTCAAGGATCTAATTTTAGCAGTTGGAGGTTGCTTGCAAGGATCATCTCGAAAACCTCCCACCAAGTGTTGCTCTTCCTAGATTTCATGCACGTCACGTCTTCGATTTTATCAAAACTCATGAATCGGATGCTACAAATTGCATTCCTAACATCAACGTTATAGCTCTAACATCCCATCTCACATCTAGGAGTCATCGGCACATTTACCTCAACTGTTTTGGGGTAAGTCCTCTTTCCATGTCTTGTGTTGCATTTATGGTACATTTTGTGTTTTGCTTTGTATGAATGTTGTCTACTTGATTTCAGTGAGCACTTGTTGTCATTTTGATACATTCTAGCTTGTACTAGCACCGTTTCAGTTTTAGTTAACATCTCACTCATGTCGCGTGCATGAAATTGTTTTTCACGAATGGTCGCCGATTCGGGGACTCACCTCACCCACATGCATGTTGTTCCATTTTCTGAATCTGTCATTCATCGTTTGCATGCATGATCATTCACTTATGCTTACACTCAGTATCACCATGAGTTTGCATTCACATTCACTATCAGTTGCCTGTCGGCAAGTCTGGGAAGCCTTGGCCCAGACTCTGCCTCACCAAGATAGCATTGCACAATCCTGAGATGGAAGGCTCTATCTTCCTCTCAAGAAATGCACATTTCTACCCAGTGACTGTCCTCTAGTCTTGCATAAAATTTTGAGGGGCAGTGACCGCTGACCCCGAAAATTGTGCAATGCAGTCATTTAGCCTACAACATTTTTCAATTGAGATTGTGCATTACAAAATTCCAACAGTCAGTAGCCACACTAGACTGTGCATTGTGCAGTTCCAGTAGTCATTCAACCTCCTAGTAGCCTAGACTGTGCCTTGCGCATCCTTGGCAATCAGTCTCCTGACTACCCGGTGGAAACTGTGCAACCTTCATGATCCATCACACAGGTATGTTGCAAGTCTATTCTCAAGTTCATTTTGGTTTTCGACTAACAGATTGCTTTCCTTGAGCATTTCTATGTCTTCAGGTATCGCAGGTGTTCATCTGCCTCTCAACAGCATAGGTACAATGGTTTCCAAAAGATCAGAGTCGAAGACATCGTTCAAAGCACACTTGGGGATGTAGTCGATCAAGTGTCTATGGACTTGCCTACCCATGAAGGCATCAATTTTTTCATAGACAAGGACATCAAGATATGATGGAAGCAACATCACAATGAGAAGCATCATGAACAGCAATTGAAGGTAGCATATTGGATGCAACAAATGCAAGAGGAAGGTTATTGACAACACAGAAGCAGAACAAAGTTGCAAGCTCAAGCAGATCCACTTCTAGTGAAAGCAACTTTGGAGACTTAGGTTGTGAAGTGACATCACGACATGAAGATCATGCGAAGGCAGAAAACGGAACAGAGAAGGAGTTGCATGTGCTCAAGAAATAACTCTAGCAATAACAGGAGCTGCATAGATAAGAGAATAAGTTACAACAAGAATAGGTACAGTAGGGGGCGCAACATGCACAGACGAATGAAACTGCACTGGTACAACTTATAGATTCATCCCAGCATCTGGCACGGAGCAGACATGGTGAGTGGTGTTGTTGATCACATGCAAGGGAATTCAACAGCATGCATGTCATCATGTGCACGCATGCGATCTAACCCACTTTGCACACTCACCAAGGTAAAGAAAAGAAGAAATTTTGACTGGAGCTGAACAAGCAGTTGACAGTTGATGCGGATGACCACTAGCACACACTGGAAGATCAACACAGACACTATGCATCAGTGTGTTTCTAGTTCGTCTGCACCCAAGAAGACCATGTGCATGCTAGCAGACGAGTTGGATGAAGGAGCCATACAAATACACCTGGATGCAATAGAGGCAAGAGTTCGCTTCAGCAAGATGTCACCATGGAGCTCATGCAAACCATCACGGACGACCAAGCTTGGCATCACCTCATGTTAAGTTATGGTATGTTCTATGCTTATAATAGTTTACTTATTTTTCTTATTATATTCCACAAATTAGCAATCACATGTACATAAACTAAAGTGCAGATAGAACATTAAACGATCAACAGAAAACAAGCCAAGACAAGAGACACAAGATGTGGAGGCTAGCCAGGGACAAACCCCACAATGTGTGGGGAAACCCTTTGATCAAATCTTCTTTTATATTCAATAATTCAATAGAGAGAAATAGTACAATAACTCTGATTCATATCAATAGTAGCAAACCCTAGATCAGTAGCATCAGCATTAGCGGCTTCATTATCAAACTAGGGCAGACAATATCTCACAAACCGACCGTCGGATTGACTTCATTCCACCACCAAAAGTTGTGGCTTCCTGAGGAGGTTCAAATAAACCTACAGTGCAGTTCAGATGAGGAGATCTTCTAGGCCACGCAAGTCAATCTTTACTTCTGTAGTTGCAACTTTAGTTTCAGCAATTTCCGCCTTCAAACTAGGGCAGTCGATATCTTGCAAACCATTCATCGGATTGACTTCATTCCACCACCAAAAGTTGCAGCTTTCAGACGAGGTTTAGATGAACCTATAGTGCAGTTCCAAAGAGGAGATATTCTAGGCCACGCATGTCAATCTTTACTTCTGCAATTGCAGCTTCAGTTTCGGCAGTTTCCGGCTTCAAATGTGTGAGAGAGAGACCCATTTCTGCGCAGTAGAGAAGAGACTCATTTCTGCGCAGTAGAGAGAGAGAGAGATGTGATGAGATGAGTGAGTGAAAATGAGGAAAATTCCTCTTATATTTATACACAACATTGGTGTTTGAATAGATG
>APFE030378487.1:0-12621 GCA_000404065.3 Pinus taeda | reverse complement strand
AAAGGATATGTGCGAGTTGTAGATCCAAACCAGTGAGATACAGGTGGGTGCAGGTCAAGCGAGCACAAGAAAAATGAGCCTAGCAACGAGGACAAGTCAGGCTACCAAACTGGTAAGGATAATGGACCTTTGGTTAGTAGCACTACTAGAAGGGTCCCTGCAAGCAGAATCAGCTGATGATCTAGTTATTTTGAGCACCATCAGGGACATCACGCTAAACATTGAAATGCTCCCCAATGAATTTATTCATGCACTACATACATGAGTTACAGAGAAATTGAGAGCTCGAGAGTAGGGCACTCTCAGTTTAATCAGTGATTACGAAGTGAACAATGAACAAATGTTCATCGAAAATACACAGGCCCTGAAGTAGAGAGATTCTATCTGGGCACAAAGTTCCAAGATGGCAGTTGTAGTAGTAGAGACATGAAGAATTGTGTCGGAGTTTCATATACTTGAGGACACACAACCAAAGGCCAAATTATAGAAATTAGTTGCAGGAATTTGTGAGGCAAAGGCAGAGGTTGGGAGAGTTCAATTTGAACTCAACATGAAAATCATGGAGATGCAACTCAAATCATAGCCTTCAACATTGCCAGAGGTTAGGGAGTAGTGTGGAGCCACTATAAAAGGAGTGACCACTTTGGATGCTGCAGTCATTGACTGCTCAATGTTATTTGAACAGGCGATGGAATTAGTGATGACTCTACAGGAAGACCCAACCCTGCAAATGTTGAACACAAAATTTCATGAGCTCCAAAATCAGTATGGTGAGGTTTAGGCAATGGCACGCTTAATTGCACTAGCACATCACCTCTCCAAGTTGTAGGAGGAGAAGCAACTGCGCACACAGGTAGAAGCTGCCCAAGAGAAGGAGGTTGCGCTTAAGGCTAGCTTGGGAACTTGGTTAGAAGAAGCATACCAAGTAAAAACCGACATTTAGGAGAAGCTGACAGGCTTGCATCAAAGACACATCAAAAGATCAAGCTAGTCATGGAAGGACCAACTACTGAGAAGCTTGTCAAAGAAGTCAAGCAGGAAACCACGCAAAGTGTTGCTGAGGTAGTAGTTATGCAGGTGGAGCTAGGGTATATTTGCAGCAAGATCAGTGTGCTAGCCGAGTGACTTGAGGGTGGCTCACAAAATTTTTCTTGGGGGCCTATTAGGATGGGGTACCCTGGATCAGGTTTAGGGTTAGAAACAAAAGTTTTGATGTAAATTTTGGTAAAAAGATGCAAAGTCTCCACAAATTGTGGATGCGAAGCACGTATATTGTTAAAAGTCAAAAAGGGTTTAGCCTCTTGTTTATTTAAAGTGAAGTCAGTTTTTAAATCTACCCATGGTCTGCGGACCATGGGATTGTATGAAGAAAAGATATAAATAGGCATGTCTTAGATAGTCTAAGCCAGAGAAATAATAGTTTGTTGATAATGGGTCAATAGAAGATGCGGAAAGAAGTCAGTCGTAAAGGAAGGAAAGGCCTTGCTTCTAAGTGTGCAGAGGCCTATAGTATAGTCCACAACTGAGTGCGTAAACCCTTGCAGCTGAGTGTGTAGTGTAGTTTGCGTCTTTAACTTCATTTTGAATATCAATAAATAAGATTGTTGGAGAATTTCATGTGTTCTTGTATTACTTCTGATAGTTATGTTTACGATATATGATGACATGGAATAAATGTCTTTATGAAATATTGATGTTTAAAGAGTGGGTTAAACAACTTGTATTCATTCAATTTGAAAAATATTCATGCTCTATTCAACAGAATTTAAATCATGCCCTTACAATTTGGAATATCAAAAACCCAAGCAACTTTTTTGGCATATCTACAAATACCTTGATGTTGTGTGTACTTTTCTATGTTTTAATTGATACAATCAATATGATACTAAAATTTGATGATGGAAAATGCTTATCAAGAGAAATTATCAAGAAATTATTATTGCTCTTGAAATAGATAGATTCAACATTCTTTTTAAAAAATACGACCAGTCAGTGATATACCTTGGCATTAGTAAACTTGTGTTAGGATTGGCTTTAGAAAGTCACTTGAAGTGGAAATTGTTCAACTTATAGTCTACAATAATACAATAACAATCCTCAACAAGAGATTAATTAATTAATTATCTAATTCATTGTATTCTAGTGACACATACATTTAAGGAACCTAGTAGGAGACTTGCTCGAAGCATTCTTATTGACTCTTCCTAACTCCTCTCTCACTCACATACTCGCATGATATGATGGAGCATATACTCTTTGAAGTGTTCCTTCTCACGTTGTGATTATGACAAAATCTCTACTATAAACCCAACTATTCCATGAATATGAATAAAGTAGAAAACCCCCCTTGTATCTTCCTTTAGGAAAATCCAACTTGAAAAAATATTGCTCCTCAAATAAAACGTGTTCATTTTCCTATCATTTGGTTTGTTGTAGACACAAACGAAGTATGTCAAAGTTACTGGAATATGTGTTTTAACAGAGTTTTCCATTTGGTCGAGGAAGCATTTTCCCTCTTCACAGAAACTGACATAGGAAATATAGATATCTAACCAAACTTTGCTTCAAGATTAGTTGGGAATAAATGGCAATAAATATGAAAAATAAAAGCAAAAAATGGAATTTTGTACCAATAAGAAAAATAGGAAATACAAACCCCTTTAAGTATAGTTGTGTAGGGCAGACCATTTTTACTCTTTGTAGAATATACAAAAATTGTGACATGTGCTATGAGTGAAAATTCATTGAGATTTATGGATGAAGCAATAACCTAAACATTGGTATCAAAATAGTGCGAGTAGAGATACATGTTTTTTCTTTGATTTTATGTCCAAGGGATGAATCCAACTTTGTTAACAGATACTGATACCATTGTTGAATAATAATGATGGAAAAAATATGCAGTTTTCCAAGACAATAAATGCTCAAACCATATGGGAAAGCCCTTTATCTCTTCTTCCACAATGATATGTACAATATTCTAGGGTTCTAAGTCATCTCTAAATTTATGACTTTCATTGAACTTAATCCTATAATTTTCATTCCTACTTCTTTTTGGCGAATGAAATATTTTCCTTATGAATGTTTTTGGAAACCAACAATCTACAATTTAACTTTCTCAAGTAAATTTTCTCCATCTTAAACTCATTTGTTTTGATATTTGGCATGTGATAGCTGAGATTCACTCATTTATAATTCCTCAAGTTTATTTATTTGTATATAAAAAAATTATGTCGCTTAACTTTATTGGATTATTTCCCCTTTCTTGCCCTCTTTCCTTGTCTCGTACCTACTAGTTTCCCATTTCATAGTTTTTCCACGATTCATCTCAAGCCATGTTGTCTTCTTCCTTAATTTTTCCCCTTCTTGACCAGTTGATTCCCATGCCATCCCCATCCTTTCTTTCCATGATCTGATCAATTTCACCCTTTCTTTGCATCCATACAACTACACAATTACATGAACAATGGGAGGAGCATGACATTGATGAAGGTCCAAAGTGTAGTAGCCATGCCCCACTTTAAGATATTCAATTACATTGTTGATAAGTAGTGTAGGGTAGCATCCCTACTCTGCTTTGTGCATATGGATAATATTCCTTTCTAAAAGGTTGATGGAAACAAATTGTTGTGAGCTCCCTAAACTTTAACATTTCCTATCCCTTCGAAAAAAATTTATTGCTTAACTACTAATAAAATTGTCCTATCAGCCAGCATTCTCATATGAAGAATCTAAGTTTGTGTATGGATGACTCCAAACTAACAATATAGAAATTTACAATTCAAATTTAGCCATTTTTCAATCTTAAGCTCACCTTTCACATATTTTTTCATCTTTAGCATGTGACGTAAAGTTAAGAAAGTCTTCCTCATATCTACTCAATCTTATTATCTTTCCCTATAAACATATAAAAAAATTCGTCATTTTATCATCCCATTCACCTTCTTTGCATATTTGAATTAGTTTATTCTACTAAAGGAATTCAAGTAAACTAGTTTCAAAGCATAAATTTCCCTTGTCGTTTCTGCTTGGAAAATTGAGATTGGATAAAAATATTCCTCCAGAATCAAACTCGTGAATATTTCTTTCACATGTCACTTCTTCTCAAACTCAATATTTCTTCTTTATATGAGTCTCTTCTCTTGAGGTTAATTCCTCTACTACCAATTACAACCACAACCAGTCTACAACCTAACAAACAATGTTATAGACACAACTTGTGAAGAACATAAAACAATATCTGACCCAATTGAGTTAAAGATATTGTAATTGAGTTAAAGATATTGTAGATTGTAGCTAATTTTAAGAGTAGTGGTAAGTTGTATGCAAAGACACTCTTTGTAACACTAATCAATGAAGATATTTTAAATTTAAATAATAGGTGAAATATTCCTTGAATAAAGATAATAACTTTCATAGTAGTAATTTAAGTAACAATCCATAGATAAGGCTCCAGTAAAAGACAAATAATTCACCTAATGAAAATTGCAAAACAAAGATATGAATCTTAAGCTCAGCTTGGACTTTGTACGCATCCAACCTAGAATGAACATATAAAGTTAGGCTATAATTGAGAGCCTTGATAGATCATTCTCTGTCCTTTTACAATTAATCCAATGGAGCAATGTTTCTTTGGTCTCCCCACAATGCAAAAGTTGGATGTTATCATTAAAGGGTTGCTAATTTTCTTGAATATTGGGTAGGTTTCAATGAGTTTGTAATAGACAAGGTTTGTATACTCTCAATTATTCATAATATATGGAATACGGTAATATCCATAATATGACAAGTAATATTTACATATAAGTAATATTCATATATAAAACTTTTGAATGTGCAAGTCATATCATTGGTTCCAAAAGAGTGTCCAAATTCAATTGCAAGTTAAGTTTATGATCTTGTTAATTACTTGTGAGAGAATTATTGTTCTCTTAGAATTCCTTATTCTTCATCAAACAATTTTAATTTAACAATTTTAATTGTAAGAGATTACTAATTCCTATGGTTTGTATCAAATATGGATGTGTTAGGCTCTGAAGGTATTGGGGTTGTTTTGGTTTATGGGTAATTTTTATGATGTAAATAAATATGAAAGAAGAAATTCAAGTGGGTATATATGGTTAGATATATTGGAAGGGTTTGCAAATGACATGGTTCTAGGAACAATTCCAAAATTCTATTTGTTTACCATATTTGATATTTTGTGTGTGTATGTGGAGATAACATGCAAAAATGATACTATGGGGTACAATTAGTTAACAATGGACCAATAGTGGAAATGGTAATAACCTATATTTATATATTACTTTTAACACCAAATTTACATCACAGTAAACATATGAATATCCCATTAAGTAGGACCTAAAGTTGATTCAAATAATCTCACCTTTAGCTTAAGTACATGGCAAAGTAATTTTTGAGGTGTAAAGTTTTATTAGAGGTATTGTTTGTTTGTTTGTTTGTTTGTTTTGGTTGGAAAAAGGTTTTTTCTTAGTTTTATGTGACTCTCAATTTATCATTTGTATCATGTTCATAAATGTGAAAGAATAATGTGTTCCATTTATTATGTTGAAATTGATGTTGAATGAAATGATATATAATTTAACCAAGCTACAATTTGCTTTAGTAAAGACAGAGGAATATCTTAAAAATCCGCCTAAGAGCACACCATATACAAAATTCGAATACAAGTAATACATGTTTTTTTCTTTTGCATATATGTTCTTTTTCATAGCTCATTAAGGTTGATTTTTCTATTGTCCTACTTGATTAATACCTTCTCATGACCAAGAGACTTTAAATATAAATTAATATGTTCTTGAAAGAAATTAGATTCAATGTTTATAGATATAAAAGATAAAAAAAAATGTTAATGACTTTGTTTGATTGTTACTTGACTCTGGTGTGGGTAGGTTATAGGAAATGGGATTGAAAAAAGGATGGGAATAAATGTAGATCATGTCTTCGATATGATTCATTTGTTGTTGGAGATCCTTCAGGAACATGTGCCATCAACATTGAAAATGTTTCTAATAGGAAACCCTATGATTTTTAATGTTCTGATTCTTTCACCTAATGGTTATTTTTGGAAAACAAGTGTTTTTGTAATGCTAGGCAAGACATTGGTGGACATGTAAAAAAATATTTTGTAATTTCAATGTTTATTCCATGATATGTCGTCTTTATTGATTGATTGTATTTTGAAAGTTTCTTTTGATTTTGTTTTGTTTTTAAACCATGAAATTTAAAATACTTGGTATCATGTCCATTTAAACATGAAAAGATTGAAGATAAGATTAGTAATACATGATATTAATTTAAATCCTTTTAGCTATTTTGTGTTAACAAAATTTAATGACTGCTAGAAAAGTTTACTTCCATGTTGTCATTTGAGCACAGGTTATCTATATACTTGACCAAGTTTGTGTGTTAGAGAATGAAATGTGTTGTGATTAAACCAACAAGGATTAGACATCAGTCCTCAGATTATTTGTTTTCACAGGGTATCTATAGTATGATCTTTTTAGCATGTAACTTAGTTGGATTGATTGTGTGTAATCGTTCTGTAAAGTTTGAATAATAAGTTACTAAGTTGTTCTTTTGTATGGTGATGTTTTTAATTCTTTTTTTATATAGGTCATCTGACCACATAATGTCCACTATCTGGCCCAACTAAAGAAAACTTGTTTAAGTTTCTTTATTTTATGGGGAAAGATGGCATTGACATTGTTGATGTTGAGGTATGTGTCATATAAATCTTTTATAGTCTACATTACTCTATATTCCAATATTCATCATCTTTCAAGTATTATATTCTACATTGTATCTTCTTTGATTTTCAGGAAAGGAGCTCAATATTGATGGTAAGAAGCAAGAATTCAAGAAAGAGGAAAACAATAACACTGGAGAAACAAATGCAAAAAGGAAAAGAAGAGAACTAGTCTAGTGATACCCTTAGAGCCAATATATCGCATAAGACCCACACATAGAGATTGATGGTCAAGCCTTCAAAGTTAGTGAATTCACTTGCAATGCCTTCAAAACGTAGTGATAGAGTTTTGAACTAATGGAACAATATTTCATGTCTAAATTGTAGTCCTACCAATATTAAGTCAGAAAATCATCTTGTAATACTTGACATTTTATATAATATAATTTATGGTTGAAATTATTTATAGTTGCATGTGATTCGATAGTGGCCACTATAATAGTGGCTAGATGACCTATGTAAACAAAGCAAATAAAATTTCACCATAGAAAATAACGCATTAGGGACTTAGTGTTCAAACTTCAGCAAAACCTTAGTCACAATCATTCCAACTAAGTTACATGTTAAAAATATCAAGCAATAGATAACTTATGAAAAAAAAAAATTAGTATAAAAAATATCCTTATTGCTTGTTTTGAAAGAGTTATGTTAATTAAATTTGGATATTCTTTTGCCCACAGTAAAGTTCCTCCCCATTATGACCTATGTTCTTAGGATCACAAGATTGATCGAACATCATATTGGATTGTGGAGACAAAATGATTCAACTTTCCAAGATGATTACCTCACTTGGTCAAATGAAGGTGCTAGCTGTGAGTAGTCTCAAAACCTTAAGGAAGAAGAACATTAAGGCCCAAGAAAATATATCACCACCTATCCACTGAAAGAAAAAATTTCAATTCCACAATGGGCTCTAGGAGTACATTTCATTGGATGGATATTACACTCTGAGAGATGATTGTTTAATAAAATGAAAAGTATACATATATTTTCACAATGCCCCTCACAAATAGAACCTATAGCTATGTCCAAAAATATTAATCATATTATACTATTTAATTATAAATTATGGCTATCGGATAATTATTAGTTTGAATATTTATTCTAAAATTGCATTTTTAGTATTTATCTATACATGAAAATGTTTGGAAGAAAATGTACCTTTTGTGACTAGTTAATTTCGAGTGAATCTAAATACACAAGAAATTATGGTGCCTCGATGTTCCTCTAGAGGTTATCCACTTATTGTACCAATTGTTGCCATGTCCTCTACTACTTTTGCTGAATTCCTCTTTGATGACGTTCAATGCCAATGGATCAAACATTTATCCTCGATGTTTTTCTAAGACAAAGGGAAGATCCACAAGTAGCAACCAAAAATTATCCTCAAATATATTATTGGGGGCCAAAATGCAGTAACTATATGACAAGTCAAGAAACACTACACTTTAATCATCTACCCTTTAATATTAATTAATAATTTCTTTGCATGATAATGTAATACTAAAGTGTCAAGTAGGGATATTTAAAGTCATTCATCCATCAATATCACCTTTGAGAGTGCTTAGTAGTTAATACTTCCTATTACAGACACAATAGATAACCAACTTCAAGGATAGCAATATAAACACAACAAAAATGAAATTAAAAGAAATGGTAGGAAGTAAAATGTGAATCTTGAGTCAAGAAAATACTATTCCCTTCACATTAGCAAGGCATTCTTAGGCACTAAAACAAAAAATCTTTCCATTTTATCATTTTCACCTTTTGTTTAATTTCTTTAATTGAGAACATAACTTTCAAACAAAAAAAAAAGTCATTTAAAAAGGTCACAAAATCCTAGCATATGCTAGAGTGATTGTCATATCAATTAAACATAAAGGCAATTGTTCGATATGATTTTGACTTGTGGAATATATTGAAGAATATGAAGCTTTCTCATCCCCTTATCCTAATCAAATTGTAATCCATGGGCTCCAATAAAGTAGTCAATTTCCCTCCAAGATAGTTAAGAGATCACTTTGGAGAAGGACTTCTAGCAGCATTGGTATAGTAGAAATAGGATTAACAAGGAGGGAAATTAAAAACTTCAGTGGGTGCTCCAAAATATTTGAATGAAAATGAAAATGATTTTATACTCCCTCCACACATTTTAAAATAGAAACCATTCAACTACATCTCATTTATTTTCCACCTTTCTATAATATGTAATTCTTTGAGCAAGAATAGAGCATTCATAAATTTTGTCATGAAAGAAGACTCTTCATAATTCTAAGAAGTTATGCTCTAACAAATAAACAATTTCATGTAGTGAATAAATCTCACATGGTAGATTTTAGTGATTAAAATGACATGTTTATTCGTAATCTCATTACAACAAAATAAATTCAAGCCTAACTAGTTGGGATCTAACAAATCAAGAATTCCATGTAGTAAAGTAGACTTACATGGTAGATCTCAGTTATTTTCAATGACAAATTTATTCTTGATCTTATTTAAATATAGATAAATTCAAGAGTACATACATATTTCCTTATCTACGAAAACCTTTGAACACATTAGGAGATTTTATCGAAATATAATGATACAATTTACTTGTAGGACATGAGAAAGCTATATACATCTAGAACCCATCACTCAATAATAGTGTTATTGCGATACCATCTCATGGCATTAGAATCATGTAGATATATAGTGTTATAGAGATATCTTGAAACACCTATTCAAAACTACCTTCAAGCTTCAAATTCATCAATTGATTTACTTTAGTAGTAAATTCTAGTGGGATTTCTTTAAATACAACCCAAGAAAAGCCATTTATCATAGTTGTTGTTGCCTTCTCTGGATCTATCCCGCTCTGGAAAAAGAATAACTGACATTTCCAAATTTTTTAGGTACTTGTTTCATGTTCAACATGGGCTATCAGGTTCTTCATGTGGAAAAGGTTACAAATATTAGATTTATAATGGAAACAAGCATGAAATTCAAGGTTGCTTCTAAAGTCTCTTGTGTGAATTATAAAACACCATGTACTTAAAACATAATATATGGTAGTAACAAAATCCTACACAAGATCCCACTTAATACTTCAAAATGCTGGAAATAGGAGATTTCTTAATAAAAAACAACCATTTAATTGCATAATCACACTAAAATAGACAAATCTTTAAAATATTGAAAAGTGTGAAAAAAAGGAGTTGGAATATTGTAGTTATGTCAGGGAAGATATAGCTATGTAAAATGTAATTTCTACCTGAAAAATGTAAATGTAACTTCTATAACTACTTGAAATGTAACTTCTGTATAAAAAAGGGAGTTGAAATATTATAGTTATGCCAGGACAGATATAGCTACAAGAAACATAACTTCTATATAACATTTGAAATATCCCTTTTCAGTCATTTAAGAAACCAACATTTTTCATCTTTGGTTAATAACTTAATACTCCACGAAAAATAGCATTGAATTGGTTCTTCACCAACCAAGGGGAAATTTTGAAACAGTGTGAAAATGTTTACTCATTCCCCTTAAAACAATGTGAAAATGCTTACTCATTACCCTACCATATTTCTGATATTTTATCTATCTACATATTTAAGCTAGTATAATGTAATTTCTACATATTTCACAATTTAAATGTAAAAAATTACCCATATTGAAGTTATACAATTAACATATTCACAATAAGATACAATATACATGAGTTATAAGTAAGATGTGATTTTCATGTTATACCAAGACAAACATTCTCTCACCTCATCAACTCTTATCTTATAGTTGGTGATGGATATAGCTGACAGGGGATTCACTTAAGAATCCTTTGAGATATCAGGTGCATTCATCACATACTAAACTATACCTATATTTTAACTACATATCGGGAAATATATCTAAAAATCACATTATTTAACCCCCTACCAATACAAACCCAATACATCCTCCCAATTTAAAAAACCCTTAAATTCACTAGATATTGTAGGTATCCATTTTTTCATCAAATTCCTTTGTACCCCTTTATATTTTTTCATTAACTTTAAGCTCCTTTTTCTATACCTACCAATATAAAAACCATTTACCCCCAATATATGCTCAATATATTATGCCATTTTTTCCTCAATATATATCCCCCAATATGAACCCACATGGTATGCTATTGCAACTCGAATGAAGCACTCGTGATATAGCCTTTGAAATTATGATCCATCCTTGTCATATATTATATTTAATGATGGATATAGATTTTAAAAGCATCAACCTTGTTTGTTATTTTATGTATGGTCAATTTAGACGGAAGTGCTCATAAGTTTATTTAATATTCTCTTGTACAAGTGGAAATAAAATGATGTGGGGTTGGTGTTTCTAGTGATTTTCAAACTTTTTTTTAATTACATAAATTTATCCTATTGAAAATAAATAGGGGTGGTGCTTCTAGCCATTTTCAAACTTGTTTTAATTACCTAAATTTAACCTATTTAATGTAAATAGTTTCATTGAAGGCAGAATGGTACAACATGAAGGTAGAATGGTACAGCTTATCGACCAGCTTTCATTTCCCAATTCAAACACAGCTACAAGTCAAACATCATTCCTGAATGGTCTCTTTGCGTCAAGAATGTCTCTTCAACCTTCATTTCATGCACCTAATTACCGCGGGTAGTTCGGTGAATGTAATGAAGTTTAGGGGGCATGCACCCTGGTCTGCTTCGGCAGGCGAACCCAGCTAAAAAGATAGATTTCCTCATAGGTTATATGATAGATCTGAAACACCATTTCCTTGTAGGATTTGAGGATCAGTCTAAAACTTGAAGGTTATGTGATTGGAAGCTCACACCATTCACCTTTGTCTATGGGCAGAGCCAAGGAAGTGTTTTTGTCTAGCCACGGACATAAACAATCCTGCCTAACCGCAAGGAATTCCATATGGTAACCTGGAAACTCTCCTTTTCTTCATACTTGGGGGCATGCAACCCTTTTTATGCAAGCAAAATATGACCAATTTCATTTTTTAGCTTTGTAGCATTTCTAACTTTTTAGCTTTTTAGTTCAACTACTTAGGTTAGGTGAATGGTTTGATCCACCATTCACCTTTTTCAGAGGTGTGCAGACAAAGTAAAGGAAGGATTCCTACCTAACCTCAGTAGTTCCTTAGCTTTTAGTGCAGTTAGCTCTGTAGTTTGTTCATTTCTAGCCTGTATGAAAACGCAATGAGCAAAGTTTCACATGGTGCAAGGTTGTTAAAAAATGAACCTACTAATAATAGACATCTTTAAATGACTGGCATGAGCAATGTTTCTGCAAAGTTGAAGCTCGTTAAAAAATAAACCTGCCACTAAGCACATGTTGGCACAAGGTTCAAGCTCATTAAAAAATAAACCCGCCTTTAGTAAATGACCTTTGTGATTGCCATGCTATTAGCCTTTTGAACCTTGGTTTTGTTCTTCCATCACCTCCATCATTTTCGCCGATCATATGCTTCCACTTGATTGTTTACCCTTTTGAGGAACAAGTGCAACAAGTGATTTTGTTAGCCTCCCTCTTCATACTGCCATGTTTTGAGAAGTTCCAAACTTACCTGGAACCAACAGCTACCCGAAAACATCACTTGTTCCTCAAAAACGAGTTTCTTTTAAGCTCCTTTTAGACTCGTTAAATATGAAAAGATTGCTGAGCTATTGGCCTTTCTAGCTCGTTAAAGTAAAGAGAAGTGTCATCCCTCTTGTACATTTTAATATTTTGGAACCGTAGGGATTATCAAACAAAAAGATCGAGTGCTTGTCTTTTTAGCTCGTTAAAGCGATCGAAAAGTCATCCCTTTTGTATTATTTTATACTTTTTCGGACTTAAGGGATTAT
>APFE030378476.1:8908-20572 GCA_000404065.3 Pinus taeda | reverse complement strand
CTTGGTCTAGTATAGAGTTAGGTATAGAGTTAGGTAAAGTGTGTTTCTTTACCGTTGTACATTTTGTAACTTACAATCCGACGGTCACGATATGTAGTGATCCGACGGTTCATTTCTCTCCTCGGTATTACCGACACTTGATCCGTGGCTTGACACCCGATTGGTCCATGAATTCTATTTAAAGCGCATGGAGGGTCATTTGTAGGTTAACCGTGCATGAGAGAAGCTTATGTAAATTTTCATTCTTTTATTAATAAATTGCCTGTGGTAGCCACGTTGGCGCAGGCCGTGGACTGTTTCCCTCTCTGAGGGTTTTAACCACGTCAAAATACTGGTGTATTGATCTGTGATCTGTTTGTGAGCGGTGTCCTTCTGGTGTTCTGTCTGAGGAACTTACCCTGTAAATTCCTACAAGAAGCACACAAGAACACCATGATGTAAGGTGGAAACCAAATGTGGGTGAAAACCACCTGCTGCAATTCGTCTCTTTCTTCCTTTAATAAGAAACTTATTTTACAATGTACTGGTGCAGGCCTTTACCAGCACGCAGGCTACAACCTGCAGAGGGCTACAACCCTCTCTCGTTTTCCAGTTACTTCTGGAAGGGAGCTACAACCCCCTTAGCTCTTGTACTAGCGGATATACTAGTACGTAGGTGCTGACCTACAGAAGGCTGCAACCTTCTTTTCTTCAGGGACCACGTTTCATATATTTTCAGACTGGATCCATAAGTACAAAACAATCACTGCTGCAAAACAATCATCCAGTTATACTTGCATCATAAATCTCTAAATCACCCAATACTGAATCACTGAAACCCTGTCCTCAAAAGCACAGAACGCAAACCAGAGCTCAAAACTCTGCAACAACCAGTAGAATCAGCAGCAACCTGAAATACCAAATCTCATAATGCATACGCTACTTTACTATACCAGAACCGCGTGTATACGTGCTTTCCCCTCATACAACCCGCGTACAGATCTAAAGATAATTACTTGTACCTTCGATGTTATATCAACCCAATCCAAGCAGCACAAACCGATAACCAGCAATACTAGATCTTCGCACTTCGTCAGACATTCATTCCTTGCAGCTCCTTTTTTTTTGCCTAATGATCTTCTCCTTATATAGGTTAGGCTTCTCTCAATACCATGGTCCAAAACCATGTAGAAACAATACCATGAACCCAATACTTGGGGTCATCACTTTGGACCAAATACTATGGACCAAATACCACGGACCAAAACCATGATTTCCAACATGTATGCGCCTTTACACTTATTAACCCGCGTGTATACGCGTACGCTCCTTCTGCTTTGCTAACCCGCGTATATACGCTCTTTCTTCACGGTCAACTTGCGTATATCTCTCTATTTACCTGCTGCACCATGATCTGTCCTTTGAGTGAGTTGCCATTATCTGTATCATTCCTCTGAGTGAGTTGCCATCAAGGACAACACCTGAATCATAATGCCAACAGTGACTTGGTAAGTGTCCTGGTCTTGGTATTCGTCAATTGAAGTCTCTATAAGAAGAAGAATTCGTTTCGGTTTTCCTCTCAAGCGGGAGAGGTTTTGGTCCTGACTGATAACCTACATTCTATGTCCCTTGTCTCTTTATTATTTATGCATTGGTAGTTGTTTGATGAATAACACTGTAATAATCTAAGTTAAGAGAAGATCCTAAATTAAAGAAGTAAAAGACATTCACAAGCAGTTAACATAAGAAAATAAATCGCCTAATTGCTATGCCCTAGATTTCTCAACATGGAATCAGAGCTAAGGTGAAAAAGTCAAGGAATGGCATCTTATCAAGGGACGCTTAAGGATCAAATCTCGAGAAAGACATCAAAGCAAATCTAAGTAAATCATCATGGAGTCAATATCTACAAAGAAGTATCAAAACCCTAGATCAAAAACGAAGTCTCGGAATCCTCAAAAGGGCACAAAGACCCTACTCAAGTTGAAGGAACTTACAAATCAAAGTTTCTTGAAGATCATTCACCCTAGAGAAGTAAGATCAAGGACATTGTCATTATCTTCAAAAAGTTCTAAGGCTATCTCCCTCTGGTAGAAGCAAGGTCCATACGGTTGAAGAAAATCATCCAAGAAGCATCAGGACATCATCAAGAAGTCATCGTTGATCATCATCAAGGACATCACCATAAAAGGATCTAAAGTGATCTCCTTCTTTGTGGTGTCAAGGATCACTCTTGAAGAGATCTATCTTCATCAAGGAGAAGTTCTCTATCATCTATTTTATTATGAAATTCAAGGAGGCAGGAAGTGGAAGAAACGTCTTCACAAGTAAGTATATTTATGTTTGAATCTGTCAAAATGTATTTTTGAAAAGAAAGAAAAAAATGGGTTGGGGCTTCAAACTATCTTGCCTGGAAGAAGAGGACATATTTGAATCTCATTGAAAATGAGGTTATGGATCATGTCAAAGGACCTATCACCAATCCAACAAAAGAAGATGCTCAAGCACTTGCAACGTTTATGAAAGGGGAAGTGAGGGCTCAAAGGATTCTCATAGAATCCATCAAGGATCCCCTCATTCCATTTGTATCTAAAATAGACACCTCAAAAGAAACATATGACGAGTTGGTAGAGTTTTGTTTTGTTTTTTTTTTTTTTTTTTTTTTTCTGGTAAGCACTGCAAGAAAAGTTATCTCTCTATGGAAAGAAATCTACAAGCTAAGGATATCAAAAGAGAAGGAATAACCTCATACTTTATGAAGATATGTGAAATAGGGGATCAACTTCAAGATCTGGGAGAAATAATGTCTGGCAAGGAGATGACCACTGTAGTATTAAATGCACTACCAGAGGAATGGGGAAACTTTACTTCAAGAATTTATGGGAAGAAAGATGCTACTCCATTCCAGGATCTATGGCCTTTATTCAAAATTGAAGAAACTTGACTAAAGGAAAAAATTGAGGTAGGATCCAATGAGCAAAATCAAGCATATGCTACTATGGCAAAGAGAAGAGGAAATTCTGGGAAATTTTGTCCTCAGAAAAGGTAGAAGAAGCTAGCTAAGGTTCAATGCTATGGATGTCAAGAATATGGGAATTAAAAAATAGATTGTCCTAAGTTCAAGAAGGACAATAACAAAAGAGGTAGAGAAGAAGCCCATATCATTGAAGAAGTGGAGGAAACTGAAAAGAAGAAGTCCAAGAAAGTGCAAGTAAGAGATCTCTAGATAGCCTTCCTCACCTAGTTCTTTTCAAGTTCCTGTTTTCAAGTTTTTCTGTTGTAAGATATAGCTATCGTGATTCACTAAGGAAAATGATAGGATGCATCATGGCATCATAGAAGCATTAGAAGCAAGATCTCATGATCATACAAAAGTATAGTTGTAAAAGAAGTTGATGGCAGTCACCTATGGAAGGATATAGTTCTTAGTAACCTCATTAGAAGCATAAGTGGTACTTATGGGAAAAAGAAAATGCCATCTAGTACAAATATTATCATACAATAGTCAAGAGGAAACATATGTTGGATGAGGATACTCAAGATCCTCTATTGGAATCTTCATCGGAAGGTTCACCAATCAAAAGGAAGCAATGGTTTCATCAAGAATTTCAAATTGTGGAATTCATGGGATGATGATATGATGACAAAAGAGGTAAATCAGATCAAGGGATTGAAGTTCTTTCAGTCAAGGAAGCTTCTGAAGGAAGTCTAGATGACCTAAAGAGGTATGTATGCTTGTATTCGATGGTGTAGAGTCATATGGTTGCAAGTAACATGCATAAATTCTCTAGCTCGAGAGAATGATCAAAAGAAAGGATCTCCTTCTTTGGAATGGTGCTATAAGGCATGGGTCACAAATTTATGAGGTGGTTGAAAAAATTGGTGGAACTATGATTGGAAGTTACTGGAAGGAAATGTGTGAAGAAAGAAAATAAGAGATCATGAAATATGAAACTATGGAAAAGGAAATCAACATCTGAGGACTGAGAGATTTGACTAAGATATCTCCATGGAAAACTCTGATGAAGTCTGAAAAAGAAAGAGAGCCTTGATAGTATATATCTTTCGGAGATGTGTCAATGTGTATGTAGGATGTTGATGCGAACTGGAATATGTCATGATGAAAGACCATCACAAAGGTAATTTTGATTTAATGTTCATTCCTTATTTTTGAATAATATCTGGATGGGTTGATGCAAGGTTGCCAAGGGAAGATCTATGGATATCTTCCTCCACTGATGTCCATGTAATAGGATGAAATATCCTTAAGGAAACATAGCATGAAGAAGGAACCATGGCATGAAGGCCAGATATGAATTGATGGATCACTTTCCGATGAAAGCAATAATGACATGACTGACTCATGGATGAAAACAATGGATGATTTGTGCCCTACGAAGAAGTACCAAAACATGAAGACTCATGAATAAAGAAAATAAGTTCATGACATCGTGGGGAGGAGCTCTTCAAGTAGATGGTTGTCCCATCATCTCCACCTAAAGAGTTGTTTTAGGTCCCTAATTAAGAGGGAGCCTTGAAACAAGTTTCTAACTTGGTAGAAACTTGGAAGAAAATTCCTAAGCCAAGAGGGAGCTTAGTTGCATTCCTTTCGTAGGAATGAGTACATTCCTTCATTTGAATAGGTATATCCTCCCTAATTAAAAGGGAGAGATAGACACATAATTCTTGTCTTCACTTGGCAAGACAAAATGGAGGATTGGGTAAACATATGGAATTTGATGCTCTTTGAGGATGAGTCAGGGAATCCAAGATAAGAGTAGTCGTAAAGGACCAATATTCTTTGAGGATTGGGAATCCAAGATAAGAATAGTCCTGGTGGAACACACTATAAGAACCCGGGTGGAGTATGTTCTGAGAGAGACAATGATGAGGGTGTCTATACATCATTGGTCTCGCCAGCATTGAACTCTTATCTTTTGGAGAGATAGAGATGTTATTCAAGGCCTTGCTATGTGACAATGCTGGTTGATATGATGCTAAACAAATGGGTTACCAATCCGACTCTTCTTATGAGAATTCTTTAGATTGAGAATGACCAAGTACCATTATAAATATCTCCCTAGTTAAGAGGGAGTGTTGAAAAATGTAACTAGGTTCAGTCTTCATAATGACATGTATAACTGTGATTTTATGTATTTAATATAAAGAAAAAAATAAAATTATTATTGCAATGCTTGTCTCATGGGTTTCATGAGCAAGGAATTTTATTTTTAGTTATGGATCCCATTGTGAGCCTTTAGGATTGGTCATAAAGTCAAATTAAGTCAATGTCATGTATGAAGGACCTGTCTTAGGCATGTTACATTTGTATATGATTTAATGAAAGTGTCAAAAGGCCCTCCAAGACCAAGCTCAAGCTCCTCCAACAAGTCGGCCTCAAGATGGAGTATTGAACCTACACCAAATGGCATGTCAGCCTATGGGCTAGGAGAAGTCAACTTATTTGAGGGACAAGTCACTATCTATGGGGTAGCTCGGCCTCCATTTGAAGCAAGAATTTCGGTCAAGCAATCTATAATAGAAAGGATAACAAATATCACAAGGAGGAGTCTCATAACCAGCGAAGTGTAGGGAAGGGAAGAGCGAATTTGTTTACGTCTGTTTTAGGGCTGATATCCATCACATGTGCGAAGAAGAGAGGCATCGTCTAATGCGGGAAGGATTGAGATATCATAGTCATATTAAGAGGGTAGTTTTTGGGAGAAGAACAAGGTGATTCTCAAGCTGAGTTGAAGGAGAGAAAGTGTCCATCTAGAGTGAAGAGAATCAAGGTGTTTCACTCTCATATACCTCAGCTAGGGTTTCTGAATTAAGGTCGAAAGTTGCAGGTTTGTTCCTAGGAACCGAAACTCTGAAAGATAGTTGAGAGGAAGGAAGAATCGAGAAGCAAGGAAAAAGGAGCTCATCAAGGAAGCTTTGTGACTTGGTCTTGGAGAGGAAAATAGGTAAAGGGTCCTAGTCTTGGTATTTGTCAATTGAAGTCTCTATAAGAAGAAGAATTCATTTGGGTTTTCCTCTCAAGTGGGAGAGGTTTTGGCCCGAGTTGATAGCCTATATTCTGTGTCTCTTGTCTCTTTATTGTTTATACATTGGTAGTTTTTTTATGAAGGGCACTATAATAATATAAGTAAAGAGAAGATCTTAAATTAAAGAAGTAAAAAACATTCACAAGCAGTTATCATAAGAAGAGAAATCACCTAATTGCTATGCCCTAGATTTCGCAACACTTATTTAGGAGAAAATAGCACATGCTGACAAAGTGAAGAATTTTTTTCTCAAGTTGTGTATGGAATGGATATTGTTTTCCATTGATGCAATCAACCAATCTATTGGTCTGGTGGCTCTGTGGGATTCGAAAAACATTAAATTTCATACTTATAGAAAATTTGTTGGAATATGTCTTACAAGTTTTGCTATATGATCCTTGCATTGCTTTCATATACTCAATGTATATGCTTCATATGTGCCTAAACTAGAATTTGGGGATCATCTCAACCAATGTGGTATATTAAAGATTGACTCCCTAATTTTGGCTTGGGAACTAAACTTGACAATTGTTGCAGATGAGATAAGGGGATTAAAGTGTAAATTGGATAATATTAGATCGTATTTAAAATAAATTTATGGATCAAACCATCTTGTAGATGTTAGGTCAAATCCAATTTTTCCAAATGGTGGAATGGGTAGACTGGAAGTGAAGGAATTGCAAAAAGGCTTGACATGTTCCTATTACACGAATATCTGTTGGAGGATTGTGGCATGATGTGTTCCTGGATCTCCTCTGCATGTTTGTATTATCATGTTCCTATTTTCCCTTAGTGGTGGTATGAGTCTACCTTGAGAGGCATCCATTCAAATTCAACGACACTTGGCTAAAGAATCCTTAATTTGACCATATGGTTAGACAAGTATGGTTGAGATTTCATTATACTAAGGGAATTTGATACATGGAAGGGGTTTGTTGGAAGCTAAATAGGCTTAAATTGATTATTCGACATTGGGCCAAGGGTAAAAAAGGATGTCACATGAAGGAATTGGAAGAGATCTAGCATGAACTTATGGAGTATGTTGATCCCAATAGGTCAAATTTATTTGATTAGGCCAAAAGAAATTGGGTTATGGACCTGAAAGGGCATAACAGGTTGATTCTTAAACATCAAGAAGATTAATGGGGGCTCAAAAGCCAAGCCACATGGATTTCAAAAGGTGATAAAAATACTATTTTTTTCACAAATATGCATCCTAGCATAGGCATGAAAACACCATTTGGGATCTGGAGGATGCTAAGGGTCAGAAGATGTCTTATTTGCATGATCTCCATGACATGGCTATTAAACATTTCAAGACACTATATAGGGAAATATAAGGGATTGACATAAACATTACACTTGTATGTTCATCCATACATACCTTTGTATGTTTAGTGCAGAGGATAATGCTAAAATTGGAAGGTCAATCGAATTGGTTTATGTACTAAAATATTTTTCAAAGAACAAAAGTCCGGGTCCAGATGGCTGGTTGGTTGAATTATTCATTCATTTCTTGGATCTTATGGGGGAGGAATCACTGCTTCTTGCTAAAGAATCTCAGATCAATTATAAGTATTTGGTACTGTTAAAGTAGATTTTATTGGTTTGATATCAAAAGTATCTATGGAGATATCATTTACGGATTATTGGATTATTCTCTTTGTAATATCATTTATAAAATGATCTCGAAAGTTATTTCCTTTTGTATCAAGGATAATCTATAATTGCATATATCTTCTACTCAATTTGTTTTATTTTTATTTATTTTTATATAAACATATATAGGATGTGGTTGCCATTGCTCATCAATGCATTCACTCAATAAAGACAAAAGAGAAAGAGGATCTGCTGCTAAATATATACTTACACAAGGAATACAATTGTGTAGATTGGAACTCCTCAAGATGATTCTACATAAAGTTGGTCTATCTGTGGGGACTTTTGATTAGATCATGGCATGTATCTCTTCGGGAAATTTCGCCATATTAATTAATGGGATTCCTACAAAAGAAATTAGGGCCTTTAGGGGATTGAGGCAGGGCTGATCGTTATCTCCTTTTTTATTTTAGTTGGTCATTGATGGTTTGAGCAGGATGATTACATTGGCACATCAGATGGGACAATTTTATGGTCTCCAGGTTACTAAGAACACATTTATCTGTCATTTAATTTTTGTGGACGATGTCCTTATTCTTGGCAAGCCATCATTTGGTGAATGGACACATTTGCTCCAAATAATCCACTCTTTCAGTCTCGCATTAGGTTTATTTATGAACAATCTCAAATCTATCATGACCGAAACTTCATTGAACTCTGAGTGTATTTTTGTGATTGCTATCACTTTCAATGTTGAGGTGGTTCCATTAGGGGATAGGTTCAAGTGCCTTGGTTTTGTTTTAAAGCCAAAAAAATATGGAATCCGGGATTGGGTTTCGCTAATTGAAAATTTTGAATGCAGAGTGAATATATGGGAACATAAATGGTTGTCTATTGGTGGTAGAATGATATTGGTTCAATGTCCTTCAAATCATTGTTATATACTTGATGCACTTACACAATTTACCTCGCTTCATCATAAAAAAAGATCGATGTTATTTTTATTTCTAAATTCATCTGGACTGGATCCTATGATGTAAAAAAAAATCAACTTGCTAGGTTGGAAGACATTTCAAGACCCACAGTGGAGGGTGGCTAGGGCATATTGGGTATTGAAAATTTTGGTTGGGAACTTGGGGTAAAAAGTTTGTGGTGGGCCTTATCTGGTTCTGGTATATGGTATAATATCATTCAGAAGAAATATTTTAAGAATCTATCTCTGGAAGAATGGATCAAAGGTGGGGCTTGATCTCCTATATTGGCTTCATACATTTGACTTGGGATGATGAAAAAAATGCTTTCTTGGTAATTTGAGGTGGCAGATTGGTGTGGGCTCAAAAGTGGATATTGGTATGGACCCTATTAAGGGTTTTAATGGAGACCACATCATTCCTACTACACTCATCCACCATATTCACAACCTTGGTATCTATTATACCAATCAAATCAAGGTGACTATGAATCTTCTTTTTCGATATCCTATTTGGATTTCTTCGAAGGATTTGGGTTTATATGGCGAATTGGATGGGGTGTGGGATAGATACATACAAAATATAATTATGGTTAGTATTACTTTAGATGGTGAGGAGTAAAAATTCACATGGGCTAGGAAGACTATTCAGGGACAATTCCAGGTTAAAGATTCATACATGTATATAACTCAGCCACAACAATTGGTGGGAAGGTACAATTTAATAAAATATGGTTTTGCAATCTCCTCTCAAACTAAAGTGTCTTGGATGGTTACCTTGGAAAAACAAAATTCTAACTTGGATAATTTGTGTCGACGGGGTTTCAAGGGTTCGAGAAGATGCATTTTATGCTTGCGATGACAAGAAGATGTGACATTTTTCTCACTTGCCCTTTCTCTATATCCATTTGGATTGGTGTATTAAACAATTTAAAAATTAGAGTTGATTGTGATCCTATTTCAATGGAATTATGTCTTAGGGGATGGATGTAGAAATACAAGGCATACAAATCGCTTCCTTTCTATATCACGCGGGGGACTTAGCGATGTAGGAACACGTACATATTGAAGACAAATTGTTAGATATCTTTGGTACATGCATGAAAATATATGTTTTTTCAAGGAAATTGGACATGTGGTTAATAGAAAAATATCGAGATATATACATCAGGTGAATATATAACATAATTACCCTATGGGGTTTTTTGATGGGGTTGCGGACCATAGTTCATGTGGATGTGGTGCCTGCATTTTCATTAGACTATGTGCTTATTTCCATTTCAATTGGTATGGAGGACCTGTTTCTAATTCTAGGGTGGAAACTATTGCTTTATGGGGTGTGTTATTTTGTGCTAGATGGTTATCTATTGAGAAAATGGATTTTTTTGGTGATTCAAAAGTGGTGATTGACTGGGTACTTGAGAAATCCACATTTGTGCCTCTTTCACTTTCTTATTGAATGAGGAGAATTAGGACAATGTTGATCCTCTTTAAAAAGATTCACTTTGCTCATATTTATAGGGAGTTGAACGAAGTGGTGGATGATCTATCAAAGGTTGGACATCAATACAAGCTCACGGAGATCAACCATGTGTCTTACAACAATGATCATTTTCATTGAATTATTCCTTTCACTTAGATATTTTCTTCTCATTGTTGCATAGGAGGCATTTTATTATTTTTTGCTTATGGATAATGTATGATCAGAATGCTAATGTGGTATGGCATATATTTTTAACATGAAGGGAAGGTTTCTTGAATACTATGATAGGTGAACAATTGCAATATTGTATTTCTGCGATTATGTTTCATATGATGAAAAATTTGGAATTTGTAAACAATATTTTATTTTTAATACAAAGTTTATTGGTTTTTTTTTTTACTGAAAAAATGGAATGGTGACAAATGTCTTGTAAATAAGCAACTACTAACCAACATGTAGAATAAAAGAAAATGAGTTCATCGATCTTACTTGGAAAATTGGAATTGTTTGAATGCATGTAAGCCCTTTACCGCTATGCACAAACTTCAAATTGTGGGTGACATCTATCCAACAAGAAAAATTGTATTAAATGCAGGGGTGGGATTTAAGGCACCTAGAGGATGGCACCTTCTACATGCTAAGTAGGTAGACATTTTAATATTTCATGAATGGCAGACTGATAGTAGATGTCCTTCCTTGATGTTTTCATGAGCCAAATCTTAAAGTGGTATGTTTGGACTTGGAGATCTAGTGCAAAGTCCATACTGTAGTTGAAAACTTGAAACAATGCTTCCATTATTCCATGTAGCATTCTGTGAGGTAGGATAGGAGTGTGCTTAGCTTGTGGTGCCCTTCAACAACATGAGATAGGGTATTAATGATTTTTTTGAAAAACATAAACCATTGAAAATATGTATGTTTTGATATGTTTACAAGTAAGATTAATTTGTTGAGTAGATTGAATTCTTAAGATATTTTCTCAACAACAATCTCTTATTTTAGAAATGGTTAGATCTCATAAACTCTATATACAAGATATAATTAAATAATTTGTATACGTTATATACCTAATGTAATAAAATAATTTTGATGTGTAATTAATTTTTTTTTCAAGTGTGCGCATCTATTTTCTTTCTTTAAAAAATGAAACATCCCGCAATTTTCGAGCGATGACAGTCAACTGAGGGCGCCAGTATTTTCGAAGTTGTCATATTACAGAACAATCCAATGGAATTGCTTACTACCCATGTTATGACAAATAAATTGATTAAATTTTAAATTTGACGTCATATTTTTTTGTTTAGCAAATCACATGCTAAACATAAATATATCAAGCATGAATACAAATAATTTTATGAAGTTTGTCCCAAATTAGTTATGAAATTACGAGAAATTTAATGAGACTAAAAAAAGCTAATTTTACGTATTTAAAAATAATTAATATTAAAGAAAAAAGTTATGTATAAATATTAAATTTGACAATGAGAGGCCAATAAAGTTTAAGACAGACTTGATAACGGAAAATATCAATAAAAATTAAGTTAGTTTTGGAAGAATGATGGGAGCCTTCTTTTACAGGTTTTTTT